>JABMBR010005660.1:0-14185 GCA_018881525.1 Meteorus sp. PSUC_FEM 10030008
TATATATATATATGAATAGGGTTGGTAAAGATTTGAAGGTGCAATTGCCAAGTTTACAGAACAATATTCTGCTTTGTTCTTCTTTCACGTTCGTTGCGTCTTCATTGCAATATTGCCTTTTCTCTTGGACGCGTCGATAGGTTTCAATTGTCAGTGTCAATGTCCTCTGGGAATACTGAGTGAGTCTCTGATGAACGCACGTGAACCACGTTCCGCAGATCGATTTGGAATAAATATAGAAACATTTTCGAATTGTCAATTGTCGTAAACTCCAAGCCAACTGGCAGTGGATACATCTGTGATTTATTATTGTCGATTGGAAAATACATGTTGGCATTCCAATTTATATTTTATCTAGGAAACAAAGAACACACATTTTATATTCGTGCATTGATGTTCATTAATTGACACAATAAATGGTTTTCAAGAGGAATTATCAAGAAAGTGATGTCGGAATAAAGTGAACCAGAATTGGACACATGAAAAGTCATTGAAGATAAATTCCAAATAGAAACCTTACAAAAATCAATCGAACAACTGTCAGAAAATATCTGTAGTACCAGAGAAAATGGAGCTTTTCAATTATTCCAACTTATGAAATGACGATAAATAAAATTTTTCCAGGCATACGTAACTGAATACACATGTCCATATGTGAATTATAAATCCAACAATGTTCTCCTATCGCAATATTTATTACAAAACAAATTTCCGGGTTGCAACGAGAATAATTTCATGCACATAATGAGGCTTATATGAAATTAAATATCAATTCCAATGAATAAATTTGTGAATTGTATAATAAACGAGGAATATATTGAATGAATGAGGTGAATCATGCATTAATGTTTATTCCATAAACAATACAAATATCTGATGCAACGAGTTATCTACGATATTCATCAACTCATCAACAAAACATGACAATGTAAAAGAGATTTTGTTTCGAGAGGATATCAACGATAAAGCATAAAATTCGATCTATTCATCGGACATTTCCCCATTACCGATAATATTCAATATCCTCCCATCTGTATATTCTTATTGTTATAATAATGATGATAATAATAATAATGATATATTTATATATGAGAACAATGATCCGATTCGTTTTTCACCTCTCGCAATTTCCTGTGCTTGAGGAATGACATTGTTCACGATCCAAGAGAAATTCTAAGATGAGAAAGTTGGTATAGAGGATCGTGAATATCCATCTTCCTTCAGGGATATTTCATCGTTCATATTTTTTCCTCCCCATACACATCTCATCCCTGTTCATCCTATTCACCCCCTCATCGTTTCCACCCATACTCTTTTTATACATAAATTGTTTGCCCTCTAACTCGCTGTAAAGGAAGTTCAACTTGATATCTCTTTTCTCGATTTTCTTTCAAGTCACGAGTGTATTTCGTACAATTGCTCGGTCACCATCACCTATCATAGACATCTCTCGCTACCACCATCTTCTTTACCCATCCAAACGGAAACCACTAACAATAAATCTCAAAGTGAATTCACTGGGTTCCATCAGTATTTTTCCACTGTAGTTCTACATTTATATCGATATAAATTTGTACGAATGTGTTGGAAGTATTGTGAGTTCGATTCAATTATCACTCGATTGATTACATACGCTAAAACGGATGATTAAATGAAATATTTTTAACAACAGGTGGTGATAAAAAATCGAAATTCAGCTGCTGATCATTTATTATTAATGTTGATAGGACATGTAGAAATGTAGGGGAATAATAAGGGTAGTGAGGGTAGATGATGGTAATTGATTGTTCCAATTAATATGAGAATTGATTAATACTTCATATTATATGCACGCTGGAATATTTTACAGTCCATAGCACATTTCAGTTGAAATATTTTCGTGATATGTTCATGGTTTACTGTTGTGATAATAAGTGAATAAAATTTGAAATAATGGAAATAGATGTACGCTGTAGTGAACTGAAATTTAGAACAGCGTAGGAATTTCAGAATAGAGTAATTGAAAATTATAACTTCAGTGTAATTGGTTTGTTGGAAATTTGTGGGCTCGTTTCTTTCCGGACAGTTCCATAAATTGCTACGCAAGGCGATCGGTTTATTGATCAGAAATTATTTGTGGAAAAATGATTGTTTGTTTCATATAATCCATAGAATTATCATCGTTGGTAATATCATCATTATCCGACGATAACACAATCAAAATTTCATTTGTATGTGCTCATTCGAGATTTATTTGAAAACTATTCAATAAAAATTTGAATTTGATGATTGTGCTTCATAACTTTGTGTTCAATTATTCGAAATTACATTAGAAAATATCATTCCATTCAATTACATCTGATCATCACAATTGTGATAGTAAAATTCTTCCGGTTGAAATAATGAAATAATTATAAAATAACAAATTTCTCATACAAATTTACGGGTGAACTCCTTTGTGATATGTTATTTGTTGATTTTGGTGAATTCATTTCACTACAGAGTTCATTGTGTTGACATATTTTTTTGCACTTTATAATTTGTGATGATTTATACGCGAACGATCAACGGTTTCACCGCAAACTTGATTTTTTTCTTATTTTCACATTCCGAATATTACAAATCTCGTTATCTCATGTTCAATAAAAGCAAGTAAACGATTCGGTAGGGAAAAAAATATTAGTTTATTTTTTGTTTTCCGCCCTGTGTTTTTATTCTCTTCTTTCTCCGAACAACGCGATGAGAGAGTTGTTTCAACGCCCGGCGTTGTGCCAACCCCGGCAATGTACCGCGACCCCGCGCATTTTATCTACATACTTTAACTTCATCCCTCCAATGGGATCCCACCACGCTCTCCAGAGTTTTAATAGTTCCCGCTCGGAGTAGCCCTCTGCTTGTGCAAACACCGTTTGAAGTAATTGACTTATTTACTGGGAATAAACGAGTTTTTTCAACCTTCTACACCTTATTTATTTTAATTTTTTTTTTTTCACGTTCTTCCTTTTTTACTTCCTCACAACCCCTCACACTATTTAGGTAATTACCTATTTTGGATAATTAGTGTTTGACCGAATCACTTTCGTTATTATCGCAATGAATAAAAGATGATTAATGAAGAAAAGGTGAAGAAATTTGTGTTATTTTTGTATTCACGTGAATTGCACAACAGAAAAAAGTTCAATATCATTGCATGCACGAGTCATTATTATCTCACGAACAATTATCGACAAACGAGTTTGGAATAAAATCTCAATTAATTACTTTAACCTCAGAAACCTCAACGCTTACATCGCTCTTCCATTCTTTTTTCAATGATTTTTCAAATATTCCATTTTTAATTCACCATTTTCTAAAAATAAATAATCGAAATTGTCTTATCCACCAAACTGGCATTGATTCACTACCATTTACTCATAATCACAATCGTCCATATACATAAACTAATCATGTTTCCAATTGAACGATTTTCTAAATAAAGTGAGAAAATTCTCATGAGTAATTAATTTATCCATATTTCATTTGCCCATTGAAATAATTCTGATGGCATTCTCAAACACTTCGATTACCTCTATACGTTATGACAATTCGCATATCATGAAATAATTCTCACGTTATTTTTAATTCGATTGAGTATCGACTTATACGTTTCAAAGTGAATTTTTAGATGACTTATTTCAACCTTATTTCAACTGCAAGAGCGCAATTCAATCTCACCACGAGTTATTATAACATACTTTGACAATTAACGATTATTGGTATCGATAATCTGTTTATTCCAATGAAAACTCTCGTGTCAGCAATTAAAAAAAAAAACAAAGTTATTCACTCTCACTAACAGAAATGTATTAATTTGAGTTTTATTGCCGTATATGAAAATGTCAAAACATTTCCGATCTAATTCTTTGCCGAACTCAACGACTGCTGTCAAACTTCGTGACTGTTTTCATTACGATAAAGCCACACAGATTGCATATGTATATAGAAATATAGTTAGTGAAAGGCATGAAGAGACGGAGGGTAAACGTAAAAGAGAAAGAGAATAGAGAGTATGCACCTACAGCATAAAAGTTTTCAGAATTGGAAGCGACCGCGCGCGCACAAACTTCTTTATTAGTCTGGAAATTGAGCAACTATAACGCGAAAATTTCATTGACCTGTTGACCTACGTCATCCATTATATAAATTATACCAAATAAATCTTCTAATATTATTGATGACATTTATTGACAAACTTGCCATTAAAATTAAATATTTGTGCACTTCCCTAAATGATAAACTGTTATTATGCAGAGTGGCAATTCATATTCAATTTATATCTCATTCAGTAGAATTCAAAAATTCCAAACAATATTTATCATACTTTGATGTAAATATAAACGATATTTTCGTGAATTTTCCATTTTTCATCGTCTGAAACCTCAGAACGCTTTCTTGACAATCTATAGAATTATTTCTTTGATAGAATCCACACGTTCTTGTGTTATTGAAGAAAACGAAGAATAAACTACATGAATAATAAATAAATTTAGCATAATTCCCAAAAAGAAAGTCGACATTGTCGGAATATTATTTCATAGGTTATAAAAAGGTGGAAAACATTGTAGTATTATTGAAGAAACTAAATAGAGAATAAAAAAATAAAGAGAAATTTTAGAGACTGTTGGCATTGTGTAATATTACGTGGTTGGCTGTGTACCCATAGACTGATATATATGTAGATACATTCGTTCAGCAGCAGATATACAATATCATGGAATTATACGAATGTGAAGCCGTCGCGAGCAATAGCATTGTCAAGTTATGTGAGTCATATATGCGCACATACTAACACTCGGTGAATATGCCATTTGAGAATAACTATTTCCCCAGAGGGAGAATGGATGCATCCCAGTAGAGGACAAATGCCCGCCAGTATGTGGCATCTATACATATCCACACATATATTGCGTTTTCTCTCACAGTGCGCAATGCAGATCGTGGGGCAGACTCGCAAATCGCCTGTCTTTCAACGTAAAACCCCGCGGAGTTATTTATTCATTCTTTATTCACTTTTTTCCCTTTTTTTTTATTATTATTTCCTTTTTATTCTTTTCATAGATGCGAGTATATCTATAAATATTTCATACATGAACGCTTCAATAAATTGTCGTTCATGTTGTTTTCATATGTAAAAATCTTAAATAGCCAGAGGAAGTTCGGTGGATATTTTCGTATGAATTTTATCATTCTCGTGTCTCCTGTAGTTGGAGTTGTTAAAGTGAGATACATGAAGCTCTTTTTTTTCATTTTATTTATCATGAGAATGGACGAGGTTGGAGAATTTTCAAATATTGAGGATGATTTTTTTTTGCACTCATCTCAGAATTTTCCGTTGGCTGTTTAAAATATTTTTCATAACTAGAGTTTTCATATTCTAATTTTATGTTTGTACTAAATCGCATTAAAATATCTTTGATGAGTTCATTTGAACAGCAAATAATGAAATGTTAAAAAATGTTGTGATAACAAATAGCCAAATTGACTCAACTTTATAAAAATAACCAACAATGTTAAAATTTTAAAAACTTCCCTAAGTGCAAATAATATGTTGATCCGTATCGACAAACCATTTGAAGAGGTGTAAAGTTGAAAGCTTTTTGTCATCTATGTGTATTTACATGTATCTAGAAGTCACACAAAATCTTTGAAGTATATGTGTATGTTGTATGTACCTTTTTATTCTCTATGTTCACAGATCACGTGGATTGACGGTCTTGGTAATGTTCTACACAATGGGATTGAAACAATAACGGAAAAGTTTGAGGACGGTCCATTGTTTACTGTACGCTCAATTTTAAAAGTTATGCCACGTAAAGAGCACGACAACACAACATTTACATGTCAAAGTCAAAATGCTGCCGATCGAACACCGCAGAATGCAAAATTACGCGTCGAAGTGAGTGTGAAAATAAATTAGATGCACTTCTTGTGTATACTGTTAGAATAGTTTTATCCTGTCATTTTACATGTCATCACAATCCTGTTACTTCTACCGATCACTTTCACTCCTTCTGTCTATTCATTCATCACTCTTTTATCAATGTGATTCAAAATTCATCATGTCCATGGTCAATTATCAATTATAAATTATCAACTGGTTTAATTGTCACATGACATTCTCGAAGATAATTTAATTCCATAAGACAATCGCAATTACATAATTTGTAGGGTTCCGCTATCTCAGATAATTTTTTGAAATTTCTCTCACTTATCGATTGATGGGAAAATAAATATTTCAATTATCGATATCCGGTTTGAGGCAAAATTAAAACGTAAACTCGCGAATGCAAAGCTGTGCACGTTGATGATTATGAACTATCAATAAAACGAAATTAAAACGTGAAAACGTCCGTCTCATTCTTGGAAATGTCTGTCTATTATACGAGTAAAACTTCTGACGAGAGTGCGCCACCATTTCCAAGCGATATGGAATGATCTTCATCGAAAATGACAGATCCAATAACGCAGTCAGAATATGTAATTGGTATTTTAATCAAGAATTCAATAAACATGAAAATCACATTTGGTTTGTCAACTGTGGCTATTTTCAACCAACAGCAGATTGCCACAAACCATTTATTCATCAAATACCAACGAGCACGAATATACATCTCGAACAAATAACGTTAAATCCGATATAGCTACTTAAAATATTCCAGCAATTCTCGCACACAACAGAATTGGGTGCAATCATGGTACAAACGTCAATTACAAAACAATGATAAAATGGTCGAAAAATAACAATGAAATTTCGCATTCGTTTTCCAAAGTACTCGCATTTGAAGTGCAATTTATATCCGACACTTCTACTCTTTAAATAGTTTAATAATTTTGATTCATAATTTATATATTCATTGAATGCTACATCAAAGACGAGGCATTAATTATATATAATTTATGGATATAGTGGTTAGAAGATTGTCGATGTGGCCAATCTCTTTGCTGAACTCTGAGAAAGATCTACGTCGTTAAAAGACATCTCACCAACGAATAATTATCAAAGTCTTTGACTGTCTCACTATATATATATTCTTTCTATCTCTTTTCCTCTCTCACCCACTACACTTCACTTCCGCACTTACCCAACGCCCATCCTGTGACCTGATAGTGGTTGTTAAAGTATCTCAAACTAGTTTGCATTTCCCTCTATTCATTTTGCAGGTACGTTATGCGCCTAAAGTCTCGCTGAAAATTAGCTCTGGATTATCCAAGAATGGACGAATAGTTGAGGGGTCAGAATTAAGATTCAAGTGTCGTGCCGAGGCGAATCCAACTGATATGGAGTACAGGTATAAACTGTCATTCTATTTTATTTCACAGTTTAACATATTGGTATGATTAAGATGTACGTGCTGACTGCAGATGTGTCATTGGAATGCGGAATTGAATCTCGAGATAATTTTATCGTACTGTCTTTATCTGAACGTATGCACTTGAAATTATGAGACTGAAATCATTACGAATTTGAATATTTTCATTATATATCAGAATTTTCATCCTAATTTGATAACTTCTATACAATTGAATGAATGTCATGAATTCATCTTCCAATCATACAATTTCATATTTTACTGCAGTCATTTACCCTTTTCTTCTCATACACTACTCTATTTTTTCTATTTTTCTATAACATTGTAACTGAATTGGTCGCACGAGAAAATCATAAAAAATAGAAATTACAAACTATTCGAAAACTTTTTAATAAAACTTTATGAGATTTCATATTTTACTGAACTAAAACACAACATTGCACCAAATATTGTCATACTGAAGATCGTGATGAATAATAATTTGTGGTTTTCCACCGAATTTTAATGGATGTATATGCGACAGTTATTTTATTACATTCATTTTTATTGCAACACACTGTTATTTTTTATTTGAGTATAACAATGCATTTCGATTTTCGCTCTTTTACAGGTGGTACATAAACGAGAAAAGGGTAATAGGTGACTATACGACAGAGATGATAATCCATAACGCCACTCGGGAGCTACACGATGCCATCGTAAAATGTGAAGTTCACAACGAGGTCGGCAAGAGCGAGGAAACGGAAACACTGGATATAACTTGTAAGTATTATCTTCAATACCGCAAGCCACATGCACGTGTATATTCAAGTATATATATCTTTACATATATATACGTAGAGCGCACATTCAAAATAATATGTATGTAGAAATACAGACATATATGCCAATACAAAGCAGTCTATACTCAAATGCTATTGAAGCACTTCGCAACTTATATGCGCCGATAGTTATGACGTTAATCATGAGGATTCAACTGAAATCGTAGGTAATGATATATAATAAAATGTAAAAAAATTTTTTGGCAAGTGAATTCTCCAGAAACATTTTATTACTGTAATTAACCCGTTGGGTGAACGCCTCCCTGGAGTCCAGAAAATTTCACTGCACATAAAGGAACAGTGAGTTCAAGTCATTGCCGTTTAAATATTTTACATTTCGTTTCTTCATTGAATGTGAAAATATCTTTTAAAGAGCAATCAATTTGGACATTATTCTTTCATGTAAAGTATTCCCCCATTCCCAATGATTAATGACGATGATCCATTTGATGGAAACATTTGAAAGAATTGTGAAAAATAATTGGCTAGTTTCATTGCTAACTATTTTATCTGTCCATTTCAGATGGACCACAATTCCGTCGCCCTCCACTGTCCGTGGAAACGCACTACGGCGCAACGGAAATACTGCAGTGCGACGTAGACGGCAATCCGACCCCAGAGATTCTGTGGATTCACGAGGAGTCCGATCGAGTAGTGGCTACCAGCCCAAATATAAGCGTTGTTGTGAGTCCAGAGACAGCCGGACGATATTACTGTAAAGCTCACGTCCCTGGTTTTCCCGAATTGACCGGCTACGCCAATATTTTCATCCGCGCACCACCGAACATCGTATCACAAAGAACTCAATATGTCCCAGACGAAGGAGTCGTCAAGGTAATGCCAACAATACTGCCGTCTACTCTCTCTCATTTTATTCTCTTGTGAGTAAGAAAGAAATAACTGAAAGAAGATGAAAATAAAGGATGACAAGGGACTAGGAAAGAAATCCGAAAAAAGCTGAAGGAGAAAACAGACAGAAACAAAACAGAGAGTGCAAAGTTGATCGACAATTCTTCCGCGTCTATATAGCTATAGAATTTCATGAACATCTCAGACGATTGAAAAAACCGACGGTTGAGAAAAAAAAAGTACACAATTGAAAGTAGCTTCTAATGAAAGACAGGGTGCTGGAAGTTATCCCAATCAAGAAAGTCCTATTGCAGTGCTTCCTCCAACATTCAAACAATTGAGTTGGTATATGATGGGAATTTCATCAAACATTCCTTCACTAATTCAGCAATATAAAAAAGCGAGAAAGAGACAACTGTAACAAGTGACCCGACATCCATAGAATCTACAAAAATTTGAAATATATCAAACCCACAAATGTAGTAATGAACTCTTTCTGACAATCGCAATATTTTTCAAATGATTTTCATCAGTTCAAACTCCCCATCATCAAACTAATAAAACTTCGAAAGTTTCTTTCAAGTTCTTAACAAAATATCACAATCGTCACCCATTCAACTTTTTATTAACAGACATTTCGAATCTGAACAAGAGGAAAACCTCGAATTGCTTCGTCACCTCAGCAAAAGTTCTCCTTTAAGATGATGGTGATATCGAGACGAAGAGACGAAGATTTGAACTAGATCAATTTTTTACACAGTCTGAACTAGGATAACCCCTTGAAAAAAAAAAAATGTAGTATCGAGAAAGTGCAAATGGAGTGAGTAGATAGTAGCGAGAGACATCGAGTAAACTGGGCCAACCAAAGTGTAACTAACTACACACATGTATACATGAATACGTATACGCAATACTCGATGTTATTGCGCTTTGTGCTCACCAACACAGATTACATACACACCGCGCTGATAAACACATAGACGCATTCATATACATTCATGTATAACTATGTATGTTTATATTGAACGTATAAATGGAGAGATAGAGCGATAGTGAGATAGAGAGAATTTTACTGTGAGATAAAAGCACACTGCCGGCATTGATGCATATGATGATTTTCTTTACAGGTTAAATGTACCGCAATATCAGTGCCAAAAGCTGAATCTGTTGTGTGGAGCTTTGGTGGTCGTGAGCTTAATTTCTCATTAAACAATACGCCATTCTATATTCAGGATGAATATACACCCGAGCAAGTTGTCAGTACTATAACACTATTAGAGCCAATCTCTACATACTTTGGTGATTACAATTGCACAGTTACCAATAGCTTTGGAACAGACTCCGTTATCATAAAACTCACAACACATGGTATGTTATAATTTTTTTTTATGAATAATTAATTTTAATGATAATTAATTGTAGAGAATCGATAATTTGATCATGGCCCTCATCGCTGATAAACAGTGCAATAATGAAAAAACAAAATTTTAATTATACTTTGATAATTGATTGGAATTCCATGGTACACAGTGATTCAATTTATTGTTTGTTGGAGCAATTTATTTGTTAGACTCTCATTAACATCATTCTTGAGTTGAAAAACATGAGATTTAACCAGACGTGACGCTCAGCGTTGATTCCAGTCGATTGGCAACTCATCCTGATAATCGTTGGACTGGTCGTTTGTGTCATCTTAATTGGCATCATCATCATCCTCATCATTCACTGTCGAGATCGAATCAAACAACCGAGACCGAGATCAGCCCAAACACAAGATCATGATTTGCGTGAGTATTAGCAAATTCTTTAATTCTTCAATGTCATACGGTTGACGAATGGTCAGTTGATAACAAAATTTGTCATGAAATTCGGTCACACTATGACATTCCAGAATTGAAAAAAAGTTATGAACTTAGAATTGAATCAATAGAAAAAAAAACCCCAACTGATCTCGCGTGATTTCTTGTCTTTTTCCTATCTTATTTTTATTTTTTTCCCTTCATTTTGGTATTTTGGCGACCGATGATTTTCACGAAATGACAGAAGAAACGGATTCGAATCCTGATCGTTACCGCGAGAGCGATCGAAGCAGCAATCTCTCGGACGTTAAAGCAGATATACGCGCCGGATCTAGCGTGAGCAATGCTGAGAGCGTGACGGCCCTCGACAGTGAGGGCGAAGGAAGTACCAGGGGTGTAAACGCCTTGGCTTTAGCCGGCCCAGTACCTAATCCTCTAGGTTATCGATACAGCGCAGACTACACGGAGCCCTCGTTTCCACCTAAGAACAACGTGAGTACTCGATCAAAGCCAACCACATTTTTCTTCCCTTCTTTTCCTTTTTTTGTCTAGATTTTACCTGTTATGAATATATCAGGTCAGATAAAATGAAAGCGAAAAATTAATTCATGGTTCACTACATAGTAAAAATAATCACATTTAAATTGCCACACAATCAATCAAACTACATTTTCTCCCAGTATCATAATTAATTTCATACTCATTCAATATAGACCATTATCCTCTTTTTCATTCCATATATCACAGAGATGTAGAAGCACGCATTCATCATTCACTTCAAAAATAAAATAATTTATTTTATATTATCATCCAGCCGATCAATCTTTACAATTTCCTGTTTTCACATACAATTTTTCATTGTTACTCTATTTTTGTTTCCAAACATATTTTACAGGACGGGAGCAACAACAATGGCTATGTGCCTTATGTTGATTATTCACGGGATTATATGCCACCAAATACACAGGGTATTGGTGCGTCACGTGAATCTCTCAGTCGTATTCCAAATAGTGGTATCTTGGGATCAAAGAAAATTGGTCTGAGCTCTGCGAATTTGGGTACACCTACACCTCAAACAACACCTATAATCGATCCAAGATTCTCAGCAACATATGGCAATCCATACTTGAGGTAATTAGTCAATAAAATTTTATTTTAATCTCCTCTTTTCCACTCCTTCCTGCAACAGCCATTAAACTGATGCGTAATAGGGGTTATAAAACTCAATTCCAATATTGCGTACATGAGGTTTGAAAACATTTACGACATCATTCTACCAAGCTACTGTGCTTCATAGTTTTCGCTGGAATAGAATGTACAACACAAAATTTGTTTCACTCGTGTCTGATTAATAAATACACGGAAATATAGTTTAAAAATTTTTAGTACATGGTCGCGATAAAACACGACCTCAACAATTTTCCGGATGGTTTATTCGTTATCGATATCTTTTTCGATTACCAGAATGTCGGCGGCCGAACAACTCAGACACGCACCACACACAGCAATACCAGGAGTTACACCAGCTCCACCGCCGTACACACAAGCTATGCGGATGAATAGTCTGAGTACGCTCAATGGTGCCGGGCCACAGGTGAGTAAACTTTCCATCAAATATAACTTCTATGCCATCATTTCCACAATTTTATATCTAGCGAGATCAATATTGTTTGAATAATTTGTGACACTGTTCCGAATTGATTCTTCAGACTATTGCACAAGTAGGATCCAATGTTTCAACAATCACCTGATGACATACTATTGCTGATTCATAAGCTTTCAAAATTCATTATTAATCGAGGATTTGATACTTCTTCGTTAAAAATCGTATCATCACCCCCTGGTTCACAGTACAGAATATAACCAATCGAGACATTCGGATGTTATAGGAGTAAAACTATCACACATTCCCCATGCAGAAGAAATTTTGTATCAATCGCACGAAACTTTCAATGAATTCATAAATTCCTTTGCCTTTTTTTGGATGACAATGAGTTGGTGCTCGGGTCTAGGAATATTCGTTATGATCTAGAATAGCGACCAATATCCATCCACTCTGACACATTGGTATGATAAGATACCAAAAAGATTTCTCCTCGGTATTTTTTAGAATACTAATAGCGTAACACCTTTACATATTGATTTCGGGATGACTATCTAGAAATATTTCTGAAAAATTAATTCGTTAGGACTGAAAATCGTCGGAATTATTTCCCTCTCTAGAGCTTACCATGTGATTCAGATTGAAATAGAATGTCTAACAAAAATTCTCCGATTGCATTTTCATTGATCCAAACATTCAATTTTCAGGCACCATTGTCAGCGCATTATATCACCGGTGGACCAAATGGTGGTGTGGCAACAGTGAAACGTACTTCGGGTATTGGCACATTAGCAACGCACGTATGAGATAAGGATTTAAATTAGGATCAACGGTGTTTTAATTCAATTGTGATTGATAGCGTCACATTTGATCATACCGATATAGAAACACCTTCGTGTTCATATCGAAGTGACAGTCGGCAATGCAGTACGTTAAAATTGAAACGTATTAGCAGCAGAAACGACATTGATTGTCCAATGAATATTGCAAAACTCCGACATATACCAAAGCGCCTGAAAAACGATGAATCGCTAGACTGTATTGACCACATGTTGCACAAACTTCAAATAGCCAGTGAAAATCATCGAAAACTCATTGAGGAACGATTGGCCGAAACGGAACGTGACATCGGCCAAAGAATAACAAATACCACGACTGAATACTATGATCAAAATCAATTTGAACGACGTATGGAATCAAGTGCACTTCAATTATAGTTTCATGGTTGACCACTTTGATGGCAATGAAACGTGGGGATGTCCAATGAATAAAGGCGATACAATTGAGAATACCATGGAACACTTGAAACATTGAAGCGCTTCGATCAAGATTGAAACTCAGACATGAATCCTTTGTTACTCATGTTGTTCCAGAATCAACATGAACGAATTCTGCATCGAGTGACCACATCTTGTGCTCATATTTTATTACACAATGTGTTTAAAAAATATATAAAGATGAGTTACACATCGTACACAGTTGAATGAACTGAGGACTTGAACAGAATGAATTAGTTATGCGAGTACATGGAGCGAGCATTTATTTCTATTCGATATTGAATTTCGTGGATATTTAATAACGTGAGAAAGCTCAAAAATGTTGATATTAAAAGAAAAAGCGACTTATAAGTGCAATAGAGCATATTCACACTTGGAGAGGCGAGCAGACCACTCGATATTGACAATCTTTGACGTACTACAATTAGATCGCAATAAGCAACTAAATTAAATCAAATGCCCCTCTGCCCGAGCAATTACTTGGGAAATTTATTTATTTATGAATAAA
>JABMBR010005661.1:0-66217 GCA_018881525.1 Meteorus sp. PSUC_FEM 10030008
AAAAAATTACAGTGGTTTCGTAAATTTTCCCAAGTGACACGATGTCCCCGAGTTACCATCATGTGAGGGTAATTTTTAAGAGTTTCTTCTCTCCGTGTACAAATTCATTTTTATTTCATCTTTTCAGACATAATATTGCTGACAACGTGGTCGGAAATAAATGCTAAGTCAAATAAAACAACTGGCGCAATAAAAGGGTAAGTCTTGCGTCTCTTATCGTAAATACAGATGTTGAAAGGACCTTCCACCGGAAAATTATTCGTGTTGTAGAAGCTGTGTGCGATGAAACTGTGAGCTCAGAATCGTTGTCCATGACTGCCAAAGCTTCCTTTATTCCGTTGCCTTATAACATATACCTAATATCTTTGAAGAAAAGCATCAGAGTAATTTCAAGAAAGCAGAAACTTCAATGACAGAACATTATATCCAGTCTTATAAGAACACTTAGAGAAGACGTGGTAGATTATTGCAATAACTTCCAGTTTATTGTAAAACTATTTCGAAACTAACATCATATAAAAAATTCGGTAATTTTCAATTTTTAATAAATGTTGGGCCAAAGTTGATTCTTATTTTCTTGGTTTTGTGATATTGATAGAAATGAGTAAATATCATGAAGAGTAATTCCATTACTTAGAATTTATTGAACTATATTAAAATTATTGAGCAAACATTTGTTTGATGCATAAACTTTGAAGTGATGTAAAGACTACGAGCGCCAAGATTTTCCCACAAAAACTTTTTCATCTCTATACAAAGTTTAATTTCCCAATGGAGATGAAATATTAACCGGCATATATGCAGAATGATGAGTTCTATTATGTGCATGTCCTTGACAAAAACCCAATTCATATTAAAATTCGCCATAATTTACATTTCAATAGAATCGACAATCTCATCTCACAAATCCATAATTAATTTATTATACTTTTCTAAATTAACAAAAATTTTAGTATTTTATTTCTCCATCACGTCAACAACAGTCTGAAAAATCGCCTTTGGGTGGATTAAAAAATTGAAGCGGCTAGAAAAAAGTTATTCATCAAAGGCGTACATCGTTATTAAATCCGTTTATAAAAGGCAGATCTCCCGTAGAAATCCACCCATTCCCTATTAATATTTGTTCACTTTATGGTATACATTATACATATATACTCAACATGAGCAAATTTATATAGGCCGACGTCAGTTGTCACATATAAACCGCATGGGAGCGGCAGTATTGCGAGATAACACGACGCCACACACAGAATTCGTAATATAGAACCCTTCTACCGGTCACCATCAGCCACTTGTGCACTCATGCAACCGCTTTTATGTTCAAACCAGACGCGAGTAGTTCATTTCGTTCTCGTGTATTGCTATCAACTCCTACAATACCAACCACTTTTATAAATGTATACACTTACATATACATATTCTAATATAACATGCATCCAATATATGAAGATATTAAATTTTTTTTCTCATTAACTGCAATTTCTCTGAGTACAAAGTAGTCATAGCCATACTGACATTTCAAATAATTTCCTCTTCATTGTTGATCACACTACGTGCAAGAACATTCTCAAATAAAATATTATCGAATGGCTTTCTCCGTTCATTTTTTTCTCTGACACTTTTTCATTAATTTCACTGATGACACTCATCCATTTTCTGAAAGATTCGACATCTGTATAACTTAAGCATTCTCAAATTTATCCCGCGAATCACATTTACGAAATTGATAGGAATGAACACTCGTTTTTGGTAGATAAATGAACCTTTCTAACAAATGAAAAAATATTTATTCACGTTTTTCATACAACTCCTGAAAATAATCTTCAACAATTCTCTACGTCCATATCTTCATTCAATTGAAATTCTCTCACTGATTCCTTCTCTCATCGAATCAATTCCTCTCATCAATTCAATTTCACAAATCATGCCCCAAACTTCCAATATAATTTTCATTTCCCAATAAAATTTCTTTCCACCATTCATCCAATCATTCTAACAATTGATAAAACAACTAAAAATGATAATCTAGAAACCTACTTATCTGCATTTCGCTGAATAAACGAAAATACAGAATAAAATATTCCCCTCTTCCTTCTTTTTTTCTTCATTTTGAAACCAATTGGATAAAGTACATATAGAATACGGTAATATACATTCGAGAGATTATATTACTACATTGAGCCAGCTGTGTACAAAATTCTAACCATATTTGAACGGAGACGCACACATTGGGTATTGGTTCGAGAACTCATTCCAATATCGAGTTATGTTTATGACCAAGAATGGATTTCTCGTTGCATTATTACATACATCGTTGGGAAATGTATTTAGGTCGGGATTGGTTGGATTGGTTGGATAATCTATATACATATATATATATGTAGATAGGCCGGAAGTACTAAAGCGGAATATTATTGTATATACATATTCATATTACTCATATACACATAAACAATAATCCATTTCACCATTAGCATTATGGTGTGTATATGTTTGATTGCTGATTGAAATTTTAATTATTACCATTCCAATACAAAATTGTTATTTGTTTGTTTATGATTCCATTCATGTTATAGATACTGGGAATAGTCGAGTATGATCTCGAAATAATTTGGGGATAATAATTATTAAATAATTTTGTAGCGTTCTCAATGAAATAATCCGGATCATACCACATTGCATTCGACATTGGATAAATGTCGAGAGAATTTGAAAATATATTTAATTCATTCACCACAATTTGCTATCATCGCAGTTTATTTACTGCATTTATTCGTTATTAAGAGTATTTCAACTTTCAACCACCAAACATGAATTTGATGATCATTATCGTGACTTTATTCGCGTTGAGGAATTTCTGCAAATTAACTGTTCAATCATGTCGAAAAGAAAAAACATTTTGAAGTAAAACAAAACAGAGACGTCATTACCATGATGAAATTATCGATTATACATTTCTACCTGGCTCTCAATAACTCACGCAAGTCGAATCAACAATCACAATTTATTTGCATATTGATGATGCTGCGAAATGAATGAAAATCAACAGAACATGGAGGAAAAACAATGACGATAATTCTTCACTAACATTTTTTCTTTTCAGCACGTGCTCCACTTTCACAGTGATCTGGGCATCACAAGCGTGCACCAAGGAATTTCCCGGTTTGGAATTAGGTAAGATTTCAAGAGCATAGTTTTGATGTAAAAATCTGGACAACAGTCAATGAAAAAGAATTCTGAGAATTATAAAATTTGAGGAATAGATAAAAAAAATGAGATTTCGATTCTGAACACACAGAAAATTCAAATCAATGGAGATATTCTCATGTATGATCATATGATAACAAAAATAGGGTTTAGGTGATATAGAAAATAAAAGAAGGGATGGAAGTGAGAAAAGGAGTTGTTTGTCGTGCATAGGTGCTCGACTCGAGTCTCGGAGGTCAACGAGGCTCCTTCCGAGGCGTCCTATAAAGTCTCATCTCATATACTCTTACTTTTTCCTCTATTCTCACTTCCTACTTTTCTCTACTGTATCTCACTTTACCATCTTCCGCTCCACCTCCATATAACTTTAGTTGGCACTTGAGGCACTTGCTTATATTTGTTGTTGTTATTGTACACATGTATACTTACTACCACCGGTGTCATTGTTATTATTATTTTTATTTTATATTCAAATAGATGTGAGGTTGTCGACAACGAATTTTTTTGCATCAAGAAGAAAGTGAGATCGTGCATTTGCCAATCAGTTTTTTATTATAAATTCCACAATTTTCAATGAGACGCGAAGTGAAATAGAAAATGGAAAATGAGTGTGAAAATATAGTGAATTGTCGGAGTAGAATTGAGAATTAATTTTTAGAATGATCAGGTGCTCCACTGTCTATGCCGGATTTTTAGGGAAAAAGTGTTGCCATAAGCATTTCACTGCATCAAAAACGAAGTTTGCAATATCTTGGAAGTATATCAAAAGATTCGAACTATTCGCAACTCGTATTAAAACTGAAACGAATTACTGAATTACTGCAGAAAGTTTTTCTGAATCCGACAGTTCATTTGAAGAAATTACTGATCAGTTGGGATTGGAAAAATGCCAGATTTTATTTGAAATGGGAATGAAAAAATCATTTCTTAAAGTGCCTGCAAAAATTATTGAGGAAAATCAACTACCCTGTCACTAATAGGTTACCATTTAGATAACAATCCCTCAATTCACCCTTCTATACATTTTATTTTCTTCATGATAAAATGTAATGAATTCTAACAAGGTCATTATTTATTCATATATGGAACTGGTACATGAAAAAAATTCAATGGAAGGATTACGATAACCTCCCCAACACATTTCTCTCTTTCCCCGTGATTAATTCCGTACAGTTGAGATATTTGTGTCTTTTTTTTTTCTCCACTCATCTAAATCAATACATTCTTTTGTTTTTTATACAATCATTCGTTCCATAGTTTTTTCTTTTTGTTCTTCATCTATTCACTGGAATAACGCTGTTGGAACGATAAAGTGGAAAAGACAGCTTTACGATCGGCGGTTATCGGGCGCGAGCTCTCGCGTGTCCGCCACATTAAATAATTGCGCGTGACAGTAACCTAAGGCTTATCTCTGATGTTGTACTTCAATTACGTTTTATAACCCCTGCTTGTGCACCTGTGACTTTAATGTTCATGTCATTCTTGGTAGAGCAAAGTGCAGTAACAAAAGAACAAAAAATAAAAATGAAATGAATGGCTGGGAAAAAAAAAACAAGACTTTGTTAGAGATTGTTTCAATACTTCATTTTATTACTGTGTTGATTTTACACCATTCCAGTAAATATTTATGAGCAGATGAACTTTTTACGACTAGTTTGTACTATAGATACGATGAATAAAAAAAAGTGTAAAATGTGAGTAAAACAAGAATAGGAATAGATATTATTTTACAACAATATAAACAATCTCGTACTCAGATTCAATCTGTGTAATTTTGTTGCGTTTTATTATTTTTATTCATTTTTTCTTACTTGATTTTTCAACTCTCGTGAATCGAAAAAATTTCTCGGTGTTGATTACATTATTGGAAGCCATAATTTCGTTAGTTGTGCTTGCGAAAAGTGCACCCGCACCTGCGACCCATTGCACACTTCCATTTGAAAATGAATATATATATATTAAATTGCTTGAGGCATAACATCGAGCAAGAGTTTATAAGCACGACCTATCGTGCATTTTCTTTCGCGTGCTTGCCCATTTCATAATTACATTGTACGTACAGTAACAATGTTCAATAATTTCTTTTATACACTTCAACATTTCATATAATTTTTTTATATCGTGTGTGTGTGTGAGGGTTATCACTGTAAAAATTTTTATGAGTATCCGGGCACTGTTCACTATTGTCATTCAAACTTCTTGAAGTAATTTGAAATTCATGAAAGCAGTCAGTTCAATGTGGGTCTACCAATTTCAGTTTATGACAAGTGATGATAATTGTGTTTTTGTGATTGATTGTTCCATTTGCATTTTATTTATGTATGTATCAAACGATTTGGTTTCTTTGTTCGTTTGTGTGGAATTATCAGATGAAAATAATTTCGATAAAATTCAATGGAGGTATTATCTGATAATTTTTATTGAATCAATTTGGCTGTTGTGAATTAGTTGATAGTGTCATTTTCATTTTGATGATTATTTTAATTTCATGGGTCAGATAATTTTTGTGCATTCATACATAATTAATTGAAGCGAAGTGTTGAAGTTGTACGGTTGGTGAAATGATAATTTTATTAGTTCACAATTTCGTTGATGTGTGCTATAATCGGGTTATGTTTCCCTATGATTTTCATGGTTCATTGATGATTGTGGGGAAGAATATTAGAAGGGTACTTTCACTGAATAAATACAAAAATGGTTGATGAATTTTGAATAATTATCTAGAAAATTAATGAGGTATCCGTTAATTCTATGAAGTAGCAGTTTGAAATTCGAGTTTGATTTAATTTAGTAAATTGAAAAGGTACATTGAAGTAATTAATTGTAATACATATTTCCCTACATTTTCTTCTCTATCCAGTTATTGATTTACCGTTATGAAGAATTTTTTACTATCTTGAAAAATTTACAACTGAAATTGTTCATGTTCTTGTCCTTTTTCATTCTCCAAACAAAATTTTATTAACAATGTAACAAATGGAGTCATGCAATGTCGTCAGTCTATTTTTCGCATAATTGAGGCGCAGAGGCTTTTTACCGCTCACTTAAAGTCTCATCAGCATAAAATAGTTCTGAATATAATTTCCAACCAAACAAAAATACCAATATCAATATGAAGACTTCAATTTATACCAAAACATTGTGAAGAATGAATGTCATTACGATAAAAATTACTTTTACGAGGTTTGATTTATTTCGTTTTCCTGAAAAAATTTGGGAATTGATGAACAACTTGGATAGTTTTCTTCAAACACTCAATTTTTATTTGAAATATTAATCAAATTCATGTTCAGAGAAATATTGGAATTCAGACAGTATTGGAAAATGAATGAGTGTGTGGGAAAAAGTAAAAATGAAAGAGAAAATAAATATTTATTATTGATTCATACAGTATTTTTTCTCCTTCTCACCAGGTGCACAAATATGTGCTGTTTGCCGAGATGAAGTTGAAAGTGCAAACTGTCGAATTGGTGTGGATCTACTGGGACCAACAGGAATTGGTAGATGGAAAATAATGACCGCAACATCAGTGCGATGTCATGGGAAATGGATTGGCAGTACGATCGTCCAACAGCAATGTGATCCGGTCCACTGCCAAGATAAAATGTCACTTGTTTATGTCTGAGATGAAAATGTCGAAACTTGTTAACGAAAGAAGAAAAAATAAGACGAGATAAAAATTAAATACAAATGAAAAATACACACTTCATGGAACAAAAATAATGGAATAGAAAAGAATTACACGACGATGATATTTTTGAGAAAATCATATTCGACATGAAATTAGTGACAGGATTAATTGATAAGAGAATAAAGTTAAATATAGAGGCTGTAAATAATAAATAAACACGAGTGTTAATATTGTAATAATATAGAATTCACGATAAATTTATCATAAATTCATTCTATAATTAATCTACACAATAATTAATATATATACTATCTGGAATATTTAATAATAAAGAAACATGTGATTATTATCTTTGTGGAGATTATGAATTACTATAATAATCCTGAATATTTTTATTAACATTATCATAATGATAAATATGAGATCGACAAAATGAACGGTGCAAAAAGATACGAATCCGTTGATACGAGGAGGAATTAAATACGAAATGAAACTCTCCGAGGTGCAACAACATGAGAACCGCGAACGAATATATCAGTAGGGAGTTTGATGTATGAGAAACCGGGTTGTATGAGTGTGTGTCACGTTACTCGTGTACAACAGTGCATAAATAAACGTCAATAAATTGATGGTTGACCTACATTTACTTTTTTTCCCTTTTTTTTTTGCATCCATCGTTTTATTTTCCGGTTTTTGGCTTTATAATTATTATTGGTGTCAGGGTTTTAGATCACTTCATAGCATTATCGTCACAAAATTATCAGACAAATTTATCGAGTAGTCTGTGGTTCACCATTGTTCCTCATTGCTATCGCTGAATCAGCGCAAAAGTTTTTTTTGCGTAAACGATAAATAAAATTTTCTTGACAATCGCACTGAGAAGATGAATAAAATTTTGTTATTTATGAGCAGGAATATTTTATTTAACCAACCAAATATTTTTTTCTTGTACAGCTCGGACAGAACTAAAAGCAAATGTCTGTAGCTGTTGTTATACCAACTTTTTTCCAGTAGATATTTCCTCGGCGTAGGCGATATCATCGAAAGTTATGAATAGATGGAGTTGTTATTGACACAGATATGAAGTGGATATGATATCATCTGACACATCAGCTTTCCTTAATCTGCAACTGTATAATTTTTTCTTGAGTCAACTGTCCATAAAGTTTTCATTTTTCTTTCCCCATCAATGAACAATCCTATCATAACCAAACTTTATGTAAACAAAAATATTTTCGTTGTATGTAGTGGTCAGATCTCACACAATATCTTGCAAGAGAATGGTGATGGAAATTTTTCATTGATTTCATCCAAGTCTGGGATATTCAACATTTCCAGATTATCTTCATGGTGTTTTCATGGACAAGAACGTGAATGAACTGAAGAAATTTCTGAAACAAATGCCAAACTTTCTGGTCGACAAAACTTCTCGAATTCATGACCATGAGTTGACATTGACGAATTGCGATGCAGGATTTCTATGGAAAATTTTTCCCTCTGCCATTCTCAACACTCTAATTCAAATGACATTTATTCGTCCAATTATTGCGAACATTATAGAATATTCTAAACAAATCCCGAACAAATACTACTAAATTGTTTTATTTTACTCTATACGTCAACTGAATAGTAGCAGTAGATTGGGACGAGGAATAAAATAGCGAGTGACATTGTTTCGAGACGCGTACGTGATTCCCAATAGTGAAAGCGTCGGTAAATGGATGAAAGAGAGCGAAGTGTATTGTCCTACAACCGGACCAATGCCAGAATGGACCACGGGGTTTATGTAGTCTATATACAGCTCACGCACATAGGCGCTTTTGTTTTTATACGAACTGCCGGAAGTGCCGCAATATACAGAAATTCAGAAGAGTGCTCATCTCTACGAGTTCACCCCTATAAATTCAGCGATGCATATGTTCCATACACTCTACCTTTTGCTATTATGTAATAGTTCTCTCCGTACACTATTCATACTGCAACAAAAGAAACGAAAATATCACGAAAAAAATAAAAAATGTGAGATAAAAAAAAAAGATTGTGAATTAAAATGATAATAAAAAACTTTTGAGTATTAAAAGCAACTTAATCGTTTCGAATCTCCATTCTCCTGTCCACACTGAGTATTTAATTTTAATCACAATTGTAATTTTATACATTTCATAAATTTATATTCTCTTGAGTCTTCGTTTCCTCGCATATTTTCATTAAAGTATTTGCATATTCACGAGTTTTTCTATTGCGATAAGTAAATACCACTTTAGAAAAAAAATTATGCAACGAATTTATTTATTTGTTGCAATTGGAAAAATTACTGATGTCACAATTTCGAAAATGATTCGGAAATTGTCGAATATGATAAAAGTTAATTCCTTTCTATCTCGCATAAAAAGTAATAGCGTTTTGTGATTTTGATGAAAATAATAACAATATAGTGGTTATTGTGTGTGGTGTTTTGTGGAAATTGTTATGAAGTTATAGCAAACTTTTAACTATATTAATATTAAAATGGAATCAACGAAATAACCAAATGAAAAAACACAGTTGGAATTACATACAGAGAAAGTCAAATTGAAAGAAAAATGTGAATCTGACAAGACTACATTGAGAATAAATTTTTTACCTTTTTCTTTAATTCCAATATATTTTCTTTCTCATATTCACGTATATTAAAGATATGATCTCGTGCTTTCATGAAAAGCTCGTCTTTATCTATAAAATTGTTCTGAATATATACAATGCATGAATGTAAAATTCTGCACCTAAAATAAAAATTACCATTATGTCTCACGTATATATTTTATGGAAGAGGCGCTAAATGGAAATCAGTTTTCCCAAATGACCGACAGTTTTCTCTCGACGAGATTGAATCGCGCAACCCATGGCTCTCGCCCATCAACCCTTGTGACTGTTTCTCCGTTCCGTCCACTCTCTCCCCACTCTTTTTTTCTCCTCACCTAGCAACTCGATATGCACAAACAGCCGAGCATGTCACGCCGCAGGCAAACTGGTTTTCCACGAGCTGGGATTTTCATGAACACATGAAAACAAAATATAACAAAAAAATACAGAACGTTAAAAAAATAGAGCGCACTGACCACGTGTAATCGCGCCCACCATGTCTGGTCTCACTTTTTTACGCTACTGTGATTCCCTAGTGGTTTTGTGTATGTGTATACACACAAAAACAATAGAAAAACAGATGAACAAACAAAAATGAACAATCCAATAGCGAATTTTATATGAAATATAATATAATTTATTTAGATTGTGATAATATGAGAGAATGAATTTGAATGACACTGCACGATCATTGTTTTTTTTTTGAGGAAAAATATTTTTTCATGTTGATATAACTCTACTGTACAAACATCCGAATTATTGACCGAATTCACAAACAGAAAAAAATATAAAACTAAAAGAATATTACGTTACATGCATTTTAGGTTGATTCAGTGGTGAAAAGCTGCGGGCGTGTTTTCTCTATATCATTGGAAATTCCAATGTTTTCAATTCCATTTTCTTCCATTGGGTTTCATCTCTTTCAGCTTGTCTATCAAAAGTGTTGAATAAATCATTTCCATGTCGAAAAAAAAATATCTAAATGATATTGACAAAGTTATCCGAATATTCTCGTGAATAAGTTGTGCAAGGAAAATCAAAAGCATACGCGTCGTTTCATTTATTCTCGCTCCTTTTTTTTTACAAAACTTTCCAGTCTAAGAATTTTTCAAAAAAATTAAGAACAATTACGTAGAAGGAACTGTGGAATGAGGGAGAGAATTTGAAATAAAATGAAAATTATAAAACCACGAGACAAATACCAAGATTAAAAGTGAGCTGAATAGCGAACCGGAATTTGCAAAGAATGTTTGTCTTTGTCGGTTCGGTTATCAGGAAACCACAGTGTCCTGCGAATTCTGGTATAAAACCACCCACTGCTGTTGAAATGCATATCAGATATTCTTTATGTCTGCTGTTGAACGTATTCACACTTTAATAATCCTCGTTCACCATCAACAGAAAGAAGGGAAAGACATAGAATATATGTGAACAAAAAGACCGAATTATATCGACTGAAAGATATCTTCGAGGATACCTAAATACAGAATTCATTCAAGCACATAAATATTTCAGATTTAAACTTATCAAAATGTCTGATACAAATCGTGGTCTTCTTTATCTCTTTGATCGTCCAGCTGAACCAGTCTACGTTCCAAAAGGTGAAAACAAAGTTGCGTTTGATATTCCTGCTGAATATCTGGTGAGTTGATGCAAAGACGTGGTAGAGAAAAATATTTGCAATCATTTGATTGATTACTGATCTAATTAATCCATATTTTTTTTCAGCCGAATCGATATCGCAATATTGCTTTTGATGTTCTGTCTCGATTTGGCGAGGATACTAATTCGAAAATTACCGTAAACTCAATTACTCTACCTGACTTGAGTATTCCTCTACAACTTGACCGACGCTCACCGTTCTCACTTTTCATCCCTGCTCATCGTAAAATTGCCGGTCGACTTATTGATATATTTGTAGGAATGCGAACAGCTGAAGACTTTCTGTCCGTTGCTGTTTATCTTCGTGATCGTGTCAATCCAAATATGTTCATTTACGCATTATCGGTGGCAATGCTTCATCGTCCAGATACGAAAAATTTGCCACTTCCACCATTAACTGAAGTATTTCCTGACAAATATGTTGACAGTGGAATTTTCTCACGTGCTAAGGAAGAAGCAAACATTGTGCCACCTGGTTCACGAGTAAGTTAAAAAATTCTTGATCTATTCATCATCCATATCAAGATATTGAAAGTTTATTTCCTCCCTCTGAAAAAAATGTATGAAAGATAAAATGTCGTCATTATGGACACTTTGCATATGATTATCAGTGATTCACTCTGTCTTTCTTTCCCTGCGAAAAAGATTCCAATTGAAATCCCAAGAGATTACACTGCTTCCGATCTGGATGAAGAACATCGTGTGGCTTATTGGCGTGAAGATGTTGGCATCAATCTTCATCACTGGCATTGGCATCTGGTTTATCCATTCGAAGCTGATCCATCAATTGTCAATAAGGACAGACGTGGAGAACTTTTTTACTACATGCATCAACAAGTTATGGCGAGGTATTTATATTGAAGTAAACTATTTCTTGATAAGAAATAAAACTATTGAGAAGTTTTTTGTCCATCGAGAAACTCCCAAGTGTGACAAAAAGAGAAATTTTAGTATCGCAACTGCAAAAATAGTCCGAAGATGGATGATGTTTCCATCTACGATCTTCAATAAAAATAACAATTCATAAAAACCAACAAATCCGTTTCATATCAACAGATATAATTGCGAGCGTTTGTGCAATAGCCTGAGCCGTGTAAAACGATTGAATAACTTTGACGAGACAATTCCTGAGGGATATTTCCCCAAGCTCGATAATTTGGTAGCCAGTCGTACATGGCCATCACGTCCGGCCAATACTAAACTCAGTGACATCAATCGACCAGTGGACGATTTACGAGTTGACCTTCAAGATTTGGAACGTTGGCGTGATCGAATCTATGAAGCTATTCATACTGGCACTGTTGTTACTGCGAGAGGTGAACGAATGCCTTTAACAGAGAAAGGTGGAATTGACGTACTTGGTAATATCATTGAAGCGAGTATTCTTACACCAAATCCCAATCTTTATGGAGATTTTCACAATCTTGGTCACGTGGTTATATCATATTGTCATGATCCCGATCATCGCTATCTCGTAAGTCCTAATCGAACGAAAAAGAAAATTATTTTAGGAGATTTTTATTCGAACACAACAATTTTCAGTAGAACAAATGAAGATTCATTTCTAAATTTTGTGATGAAAAAATGTAGAAACTATTTTACATCACACTTTTGTTGAGAGATAGTGGAGGATTCGTCTCGAACATTGATTTACCCTGATTTGTTCTCTTTTTCTTTTTTATGCGCCAGGAATCATTTGGAATAATGGGTGACTCTGCCACAGCGATGAGGGACCCAGTGTTTTACCGATGGCATGCATTCATTAATGAAATATTTATGGAACATAAGAATACACTTCCTGCTTATACCGTTCAACAGGTATTCTATGATCACAACTCAAACACTTTCAAGTGGATGCAATGGAGATATCAATTTGACATTCTTGGATTTTATAGTTGGACTATCCAGATGTAGAAGTCACCGGAGCTACAGTGATAACTCCTAATCAACCCCAAAACATATTGACAACATTCTGGACTCAAAGTGATTTAGATCTTTCAAGAGGTCTTGATTTCACCCCTCGGGGTTCAGTGCTCACGCGATTCACTCATTTGAATCATGCGGGATTCATTTACAGAATCCAAGTGAACAATCGATCGGGTGCGCCAAAAACTGGTACTTGCAGAATCTTCATTGGTCCTAAGTTTGATGAGCGTCGTTTACCATTTACTTTCCGTATTCAGAAAGATTTAATGATTGAAATGGATAAATTCACTGTCAATCGTAAGTACGAATCTAGTCAAACTTCTCAACATCACAAAAGACGACTATGTAAAGTACTCGCTGCATAATTTTCCAATTGTAATTCATGATGGCTCTTGATAGACTCAAGAACCCTACTAGAATAGGTTCCATAATTTGATTACAACAACTTCATGTCCATTAATTTATTTTCAATTATTTTTCTACAAAGTTACACCTGGCGAGAATACCATCATCCGCAAGTCGTCAGAATCATCAGTGATCATACCATTTGAAAGTGTGTTCCGTAACTTGGATGAAAATCGACCAGTAGGTGGTGACACACTGGAACGGTTTAACTTTTGCGGTTGTGGATGGCCACAACATATGCTGTGTCCTAAAGGTAGAAAAGAAGGTTTCCCAATGGATCTTTTCGTCATGATCTCCAATTACAAAGACGACGTGGTAAGATACGACATTCACATGATTGATTAGTTCACTAACTCAATCGATTCCATTAAGTTGATTTATTGCGAAGTAGAAATAATGGCACAATTGAATCTCTCCAACATCTATTGATGATAGTCAAAGACAGATTGATGCAACCATTATTGAAACTATTCGAGTGAGCCAAAAGGATAATGGCCATGACAGAGAAACATCCACTTTGTATTACAAACGATTGAATATAATGGATGGAGCTAATAGACAATTACACGAATAGGCTGATACAACAGGAGAACTATCATAATTATCATCACGTTTTCTATTGATCCAGGTCGAGCAAGATGATGTGACTGGGTGCAAAAGTGCAGCAAGTTATTGTGGTTTACGTGATCGTAAATATCCTGACGCACGTGCGATGGGTTATCCATTCGATCGACGTCCACGCAGTGGTGCTGAAAGCTTGCGGCAATTTCTAACCGCCAACATGGCAGTGACAGAGATAAGCGTGAGATTCAATGATATCGTTGTGCCTCGATTACGATCTGGCAGCGTAGATAATGGTTTAACTTTCACATGAAACATCAGACAATGAATGATGTCACTTACGGATATATAACGACCATATTGCAGCATATTCTTGGAACGTGCCGAATGAAATATTTATCTATGAATGTATATGATGAAGAAATATATTTTGTCGAATATTAAATTCGTTATTTTTATTCGTGTCACGTTTTTTGATATTGTTTTGGATTGTGGATCAATGATTTATTCGTTTCATTCGTGGTTATGGATGGATAATTGTTTCACGTGAAGAATTACGAAGTTGAATTCAGTGTTAAATAATGAATGGAATTGAGAAGAATGGAAGCATTATGAGATGGAGAATTAACAGAGGAGCGGAATATTTCGAATGAATGTGGTGAAAATACAATTCATGAAAAAGGTATTAACTACCACGTAATGAATTAAATCCTCTTTTCCGCACTACTCCTCTTCATAATTCTCTCACTATGAATTCGTCATTGCTTTACAACCCACCATATTTTTTTGCACGAAACTGTGACGCGTAACTTTGAAATCACAACATCAGTTAATTTAAATTGGAGCTCAATTTGTTTCCACATCGCTTCTCCATCACCTTAACTCGTAGTACGTCTCTTTTCAGGATAGTCATACTTCCATCAACTTTCTAACATTAAACAAATATTTTTCTTTCCGATCAAAGCAGACAATTCAATTGTGAGTTTTGATGATATGAGGGCTTGGAACTGGGCTCAACTCCGTCTGCTATTCTATTGATTATCAACCCTTGAGATGCTCTAAAAGTAGTGTAGCCTATGCAAGAAATAGATTGGAATTGAAATTCATAGATATTGGGTTTCCTGTTTATAAATGTGGAGAAGAAGTGATGAACACTGACTTTCTGAATCTCACATGAATTGATTTGATGCAATTATCTGCCCCTTTCTAAGCTGTCTACCGTAACAAACAATTGTAGATTCGCAAGAAGCATAGGATCATAACTCAAATTGTATCTGTTTTGTGTTTTAATTGCCCAAGATAAGCCATATAGAATTCCACGATTTCTTATAACAGAATCAGTGATCCAAAGAGAACGATGAAAGCTCGTCGACACCTCTTGGGAACAAAAGAATATAGAGATCCGCATGAGCTTTTGTTCCGGTTTTAAAGGAAGCTCCATTATCGGTGGAAACTTTGTCGCATCGCTTGGATATTTAGAGCAGCAGTTGAAGAAAGTTTGTTTGCCGGGGTAAACCGTACACCTGTGGGCTATATAAGTTGCGAGTGAATTAAAGACAAATAAAAAGTGAAATAAAAAATTTGAGAGATTGAGAATTATGCAGGAACTTTATTTCATGATTTCACAACGCAAATTGGATGAAATTGTGTTAATTATCGATTTGACCTCCAGGGTTAATTTTTTTTCTTCTTCTTCCTTCATTTTTCTGTCGTGAAAATAACTGTATAGGATTACTTATTTTCACGATGAGTTATATTAATTTAACGACCTATTCATTTCATTTTTTTCGACAAATTGAATCAACGTTAATTAAATTCATTTTATAAAAGGATTCAATGGAAAAAAAGTGATCCAATAAACTTCTGTTGCAGTTTTTCACTTGATTATCGAAACGAGTAGAATCATGAAGGTAATCATGAATTTCTATCACTAAATTCACAGAAATTTGAATTCAAATATCAATTGTACGAAATATAAAACGGTATTGTTGTTCAAAGAGTATCGTATGAATTGACTGAAGAGAGGAACATATCCCCTAACGGATTCCAACTGATTCCATTGAAAATGAAAGAATTCGTGTATCACAAATAAAATATATAATTGCAACCCGATATATTATTCGATACTATTGATATCCACCCATGTACCAGTTCTCTTTGATTCTCCACCACCACACTCGGAATTGAAACAAATCTCTGTGTGCATAAAATTTTTTGAACAAAAAATAACAATGATTATTTCATTCGTTGATTTTGAACATGTTTCCAATATTCAGCACGAACAATACAGGCAGTTGAATTCCTGACATTCATGAAATTTCTGCCACCAGCAAAATCTATATTTTTACTGTTCATATATCTATATGTTCATGTATGTACTCGCGAAAACGGGTTTTGATGTGAATTTTCAGCCGAACTGACAGCCCAGTCGAGCGATAGGTTGAGTTGTCAAACATCAAACTGCTAATCCAAGATTACATGGGTCTTGCAAGCAGTGAAGCGTTAATTCTGAGAAGCTGAGAAGATAATGTCAGCAACACACACCAATGATTATGGTATCAGATAGTATATACCCATATGAAATATTCAAGTGAGTATAATAATTCTTCAACATCGTTTATCTTGTGCACAACGGATCAAATTCGAAATGAACGAAAAAAAAGTATGCATTGTTCTTTGTCGGATATTTTTTGCTTTATTTATTGCGTTCCATACCATTCCTCACAGGATTATCATGTCAACAATGGAAATAAATTCTTCTTCTGGATTTTACAAAATAATTTATATATGTTGCTACATTCGATTGTGTCATACAATTCTTTTCAAAAACTTGTCATCGAACATGTGTCAATATATTTTCAGACTTCACTGTTATTCGGAAGATTCATGATGATGCCATCATAATTACATTCGATGAATTTTTCGAGGAGTTCTTCTGATATTACAGGACAGAGCATGATTGCTACGCAAAATTCTCAGCTTCATCGTAAATGGCACCCCGTTTATATCGTAAACTACCTCAAACTATTCCGTTTGGTTTCAGTGAAGTAAACAATGAACAACTTTCGCTATTACATTTATCAACAACCACTTCTACATCTTGAAAATGTTGTTTAACTATCAAACAAACGTTAATCTCCTTCAGTAAATTGATAAGCTGATACAATTCCAATCAGTGCGATCACAAGAACAAGTAGAATTATCAAAATTTTCATTCTTGCAGTTAATTAATATTTCACTTCGAATTTTCTGTTTCTAATCTTTCGTTTCTATGTATTTATACGAAGTAGAATAAGGAAAAAATGGGTACCCTCAACTTCCCCGATGAATTGTGAAAAGGATGTTTGATGAATTGAAAACCGCTGATGAAGAAAACGATTCCAATTTTTCTAGCAACTCCATAATAAAAAAAAGTGAATAAACTTTATAGAGTATTAGCATGAATGATTATTACAATTCAAGTACACTCGCTTGCAGATAAGTACGAATAAGTGAAGAAACCACCACGTTCAATATTTCACTTGCACTCAAAGAACCACGACGAAGTGAAAAAAAATCCTCGTTCATATCAAACATCTGGTCACAAAATTAACCGTAACTTTATACACTGGTTATCAATCTTCTCGGTTTCCATGAAGATCCAGGGAATGACGAGGCCTCGTCTATGGTGAACGATGTTCAGATGTTGGATTTGTGTGTCCTGAATAAAATTAAGAACAAAAATAATTATCACAGTCATAATCTTATTATCATTTTGAATAAGCGACAGTTTAAAAGTTGCGATAATGCAATTGTAAAAATTGTGATCAAAACTAGAAATAATGTCATTAACTTTATACTTACGTTTGATGAATACCCCAGTCGTGTATGACTCTCGTATATAACTGACGATGTTACTATGTGGTTGATATGTTTATATACTCATGTACTACTGGGAATAAATTTATTTGCATGATTTTCCCGGATGAGTCTGATAAGGATGTTTGGCAATTTGGATACCGCTGATTATATATGCCTGCTCACTGTTATCTAGGTGATAAACTTGGAATGAATGAGAAGGAACCAAAAAAATTGGTGATCAACTTTGCTGTTTTTTATTGAAAATGGAAATTGTCTTGATTATAGTTGAACATGAAAGAATCATCATATTGAATAAATTCCCTATCGATTGTACTGTGCTGTAAATCTAAATGTCAATTTCGAAGAGCCGTCAACGATGCCGATTCATAATTTTTCCTCCCTCTATATTCATATAATCATCAACAGTTCATTCGCACTTTCCCTAATGAAATAGATTGAGATTTCATTTTAATTTCTAATAAATTATGTCCCGATTTTATCAAAAACTGTTTGTGTTCATGGATAATGGACACGTTCAGATTGCACCAGCGAGGGAAAAAATAATTATTGAGGAATATGAGCAATCCCGACGATGGTGCGGAAGGGATGTTTGAAAAAAAAAATTTTAATAACTAAAAATAATGTAAACTGTTAAAATTGCCAATAAAAAAAGTCTATCACGTCCATTTTTTGCACGTATACATGCAGACATTATATGGAAATACTCGTGTAAATATACATTCATATTTTTTATTATTTTGATGCACGCAAACTTCCGGTAATGGGTTTGTGCATGTATGAGTTGACTCATAAAAAATAAATATGAAACCAAATTTGACATAGAACAATGTAACTCCACTTTACTTCCATCGATGGATGAGAATAGAGGAAAAAAAATTTTGAACTCTCACTGAATAATTAAAACGTCGAGAATGAAATGTAATTGAACAAGTCATGAAAAGAAAAATCGAACATTACACTTTGCAAATTTTTCTCTGTGATCTATTTGAAGCTATTGAAATAATAACAAGATTAGAATTAAACATGAAAAACTTTGTTCTATTCTCATATCTTTTTAGTGATAAAACAGAATTATATATAACACATCGAAGCTTTGTTAACCAAGTAAATCTCCAACAAACGCCCTGGTTTTCAAGTTACCCAAATTACCAAAGAGTTCTATTCACTGCTGAGTGTACGAAATGAAACTTTATACGAATCATGTCGTAATTACCCGTATGCCAATTTGTATGTTGCACAAATAATCGCACAGTCCTATCAACCAACTGAGAATAATAAATCCTTTCACGAGATTAATATTTTCCCGTGACATCAAACACATTTTTTCTTTACATTCGACAAGTTTCATATCCATTTCTATTCAACTCAATCACATCTACAAGTTGAAAATTTCGTTGCGAATAATTTTCAATCTTACCAAAATTAAAATATTAAATTAATATCAATATGGAACTATGTCCAAACACTCAACGTCAAAATTGATGTACAGATGACACAAAGAGGAATGAAAAATTCCCATATGTGATCAGAGCAGTGACAGAAGTACCTTAAATCGAATACTACAAAAACAACTTTATCCCCATAGATTACATTTTTCGCACGAGACAAAAGCTCCGTGCATGCAATGTGAATATCACCAGTATATGTACATGAAGTATAAATGCATATATGTATTTATATAGGCAACCGGAATTCACAAATGCCCTGGACAGTTGCCGTGCGTTTTAACGGGATTTTCCGGACATTTGACTTTCAAATAGGACCTCACCGTCGGCGCACACTCATGAAAAGAATTTTATACACACACATGCAACTGCACTGTGAACAATAAGCCAAGGTTGTGTTACAGTCAACCGAGCTTTCGCAGAATTGAAAATGCAATGATGATTATTGGAAAAAAACACAATACCATTGTAACATAATGCTTTAACAATGTGACTTTCATGATACGTATAAAATTTATTTTTTTTTCAATATATTACAAACGGAAACAACCAAAAACTCCACATAAACCATTTAAGCTTTCAACAATTCTGTCACGAACATTATCCTTCTCCCAACTTTTTTACCCGTCCGTACTTTATTGGTTTCGCTCTCCCTTTATAATGCAAATGTATATTTTCATAGGAAAAAGTATACATCGGTAATACAGTTGCATCATCGAATGAATTCCAAACACGTCGTTACAGTGATTTATTTCCTTGTCACAATGAACTCGACGATATATTCCAACCACAACAGTACAAAGGTACACCAATAATAACGAAAAAATATCCCAACGAAGTAAAACCAATGAAAAACATAAAAATGAATGATAATAATGATGAAAAAATATAAACATAAACGTGATGTAGTAATAACACAGCTATTCAAACAATATTTTTCCATGCAAATAGATGTTCGTCGAGGAATATGTGGTATACAGAATTGTGAAAAATAAAATGTTGTACAAACAAAAAACTCAGATCATAAGCTGCATTGAAATCATATAACTGTGAAATAAATTGTCCAAACATTATAAAAATAGAGAATTACGATAAACATTGCAATATTATTGTTGTATACGTGCAGCAGTAGAGGTTATGTACAGAGCTATCAACTAAACAAAGATGCATGATATTTCATGTCCAAACATGCTTGTCTATAAACGCATATGTGTAGGATGTAAACACGACATGTGATTACAGTCACGTGCATCACACTTTAATTATCATATGTAATTGAATTTAATCACAAATATTGACTGTAGTGTACAATTGAAGATTCAATACACGCCACATACATTGCCAAACACGTTTTCGTTATGTGCGTTGGTAGCAAAGGACGAGCCATATAGATATATGAACACCAGAGTGTCATGGGAATCCACGGATTATACGGAATTATAAATACCAATGTGTGACACTCCAATATGTTGGTAATTAATTACATATGTATATTTGTCCATGTTTGTTCATTCCGCATGAAGACAATTAGTTTTCCAGTATTGCTGTGGTTTCGACATTCGACACGTGTTTATTTCATTGTGGTTAATCATGAATTCAGAGCTGTGCAGTTCACGACACCAGGTAATGCTATTTTTGCAAGTGTTTTACATTCATGGGCAATTCATGTGTTTTAATTTGCGATAGTTTCCGCAATTGTACCATTTTTCATTTCAGTTATTTCAGTTCTCAACATTGGAAGTGCGACGTCCGCCAATTTACAATTCTGACAAGAATATTTTTAGTAAGAATTCAGAAATATATAGATTTGTGCTGGGTAAAGACTGCGATGATGTCATCAATTTATAGATTTGCCGCAGTTCAACCATAAAAATAGGAATAATTTTTCACATGAATCATTTAAACATTGGATTGCACGTAAGTGATTGTCTTAAATATTTATTTCTATAAATGGCACTTCAATTAGTTGGAGTGATATTAAACCCATCTTTGAAATTTTTGTTGTCAAATTAAGCACGTTTCATTTCATCATATGTGCCTGATTATAGAGAGGAATTTTCATCAGTCAATTCGATGAATAATCATGAGATATAATGACAAACAATTACTTGAGCATCTGGCATATTACAGTGTCATAGCGGTTGACACTGTGTTAGAATTGCGCATATATTTAGTCTTAAAAAGGGATGGGATGGGCAAATGACGCTATATAAAGTGATATATATATTCAAGGGGATGAAAAGTAAAATGAGAAAGGCTATCAAGGGAACTGAGACATTTATAGATGTATATATACATAGATATATACTCGTTGTGAAGATTAAGATTCTGCTCACAAATTGCCTAACGTGTTGGTGAAACGAGAGTTCTTGCGCACCATCAATATGATAGCAATTCTCTCACTCTGCGTTGTGTCTTTTCCCATCATCTCACATATATATACGAATATATAGAAGTAACCATAGTCATCTCGTTCATCCATATATATAAATCATCGAATATATATGTAATAAAGGATGAGGGTTGATGGAAACACGACAATGTGCTACTGCAAGGTTCGATTATAATTTTACGACAATTTCCAGGACAAGTTGATGTTCATTCACGTACCGTAACATCGGATAAATTCTGAAATTAATGATGTATTTTTATGCTACTTATCGAAATCACTGAATGGTGTATATCCCTTAAATGGAATATAAATACTCCAGAGTGTCCTTAAGATTAAAACACGAATCAACAATTCTCATCCTGTGACAATTCAGGACAGTCCTATGATAATATTTCACATGAGCATTTCAAACACAAATAACTGGAGAAATTAGAAGGAACTTTCGACCATGGCCTTAAGGGTGACCAATTTAGATTGCCATAACTGATTGTACATTCGTGCGTTCACCATCTCGTTTATAATCTCATGTCATGTTTCAAAGTTCTTGTTCAACTCAAACACGTTTATTCCATGACATATTGTGACAATTTCAAGGTTCTCAGTGTACATATTCTGCTAATTATCCCTTCTATTTCCCGATAATAATTAAGGAAAGAAACTATCTCGTGAAAGAGAAGATGATCGCACACTCTATTGATGTTCCAATATGAATAGTCGAATGTAATTATTGTTTATCAGTACTATGAGGTCATGAGATCACTCACCCACTCTATAAAATTTCTTCCCCATAATTTTATGATTGATATAAAAATAAAATCAAATCAACCAGTGAATTCTTCAAAGACTCGTTAAAAGAGCAGACTATTTCTCACGTGTTCGAATAAATTTGTCATGAGATAAACCAAGTTTACAAATTTGATACCAAAGAGTTAATAAACTTTATTCTAATTACTATTCAATCATTCTCAATCTTGTCGTTTGAGCCGTGAATCCCTTTGTGGTCAGAATCGCCATATTGTCAAGAGAGATCCACTACTTTAAAGTACAGTTCCTGACCCCAGAGCTTACGTATATATACATATAGAAGTAACACACGTGGAACCATCACCAAACTGGGCGCATGTCCAGGCCAAGTTTAAACAGTAGTGCAGCAGTAGCAACAGCAGTTACATCAGTGGTGGTAGCTTGATATAAACCACTGGAGACTAACCTCCTTAGTCCATTTCGCGTGTCGCTTCTAATTTGATTAGTCTCTGTACACGCGCGTGCGTTCATGCAGAATAAGCGTTGACATCTTCCTCCACACATAATAATCGATTATGCAAATGTGAAAATTAGAAATTCTCAAACTTACTGACTTATCCCATTCATACATGACATTGATGTCCTGTCTGATCAATTGCAATATTGGTTAATGTCATTTAGTAAGGCAATATCGATATATCGAAGAGTTATTGATGTTTTTCATGATTATTTAGTTGGATTTTCTTAGTTTTGAATCGTGTACAAGTTTTAGGAATGCGCGTGCTGAACGAAATTATTAAATTTAAATCGACCTAGCTCTTTGCATACACTTTTCCCCTTTTATTATTTTTTCCATTCCTTGCGTCTTCCCTATCTCGCAATTTTTTTCATTCTTCATCCCCAATAAATAATGACCTTCCGTGGCACGGTGATTTTATGAAGCGTGGAATAAGGCTCTTGGCATTCACCAGAGCGCGTGGTCGGTTTTATATTTGTAATAAATGTAAGGTCAAAGTGGTGTGCGCTCCCAACACTGTAACTTTTACTTTTCATTTTTTTATGACTACTCAGTTATGAGTTTGATATCCCATCATGAAAACTCTTTGATACTATTGATGATATTTACGTTTCATTGATGTCATTCGATTGGTGATTTCCGCAATGCGCAATATTTTGATTTGAAGTTGAATAACCAAAAAACGACTATTCAGTGCTCTGGCTCATCATAGAAACCGTCTTGATTCATGAATATGAATTGAGTATTTATTAGTTATAATTTATTCGTTAGCTTATGAAGATGATGAAGAAGTGAGAACGTGCATTTCGAAACTAAGTTCTTGACAGGAGAAAAAATGATAAGAAATTGTTCTGCTCAAGGGCAGGTGAGGGAATGATAATTGATTAGTTATGAAATACGAATTTGATTAAATCCACTTGGATAGCAAGAATAATTGGTGTTATTGTACCGTAAGGTTCATGGATCTTCATACAGAGAAATGTATCAGAATCATTGGGGACACCACCAATTCATCATTTTTGCTTCACGAATAATTTACTCGATGATAAATTATCCCCAAGTCTACTTCACTGGGTATGAATCATTAATTATCAAATTTAATTTATGATAGAGCATGTTGCTCTCATTTAAAGCAAACTAATTAATGCTCACCGCGAACCTAATGACTTGAAGAAAAAAAAATTTGTCGATGAGATATATTTTGAAAACGGGAGTTTTATTGGAGGAACATTTTCTCTCGGAAGAATTTCCATCTGCTTTATAATCTCGTTTTGATATTCATTCGTGAAATTGGATTCTCAAAATTGAAAAATTAAGGATAATAAATATTGAGAGACAATCAACTGAAAATCTTTCAGAATTTTTCCACTTGCTCATTGCATATTTCGAATTGAATTCATTCTTGTGAGGATGTTCAATAAGGGAGGCAAAACGAAAATCAACAATAAATGTGAATACAATTTCTAACATGACACTCTGAATCGATTTCGATTTTCATTTTACATCTGAAGAAAAAGAATTAGGAAACTATTTGTTCTCCTATCATTCTTCCTTCCACATTTGCACTGGATTCTGGAATGCAGGTATTCATGAAGGCTTCGGTACTCTGTGACGATCGAAAGAGTTCTCATACATGAGAAGTAGTTGGACAAATAACAGCGAGTTTCATCGTTCCATTGTGTCCATGGATGAATAAAAAAATCTATTGAAAACCTAAAGCTTACTGTCTGGATGATATCAGCAAAAGTTCCAAACATTGATGGTCTTTGTTTGACATTATTCGCAGCACGGAATGTGATTTCACAAATAAATGGTAAAAGTATAAATAGAATTGAATATATAACTGTTATTCCACACCTCATGTGTGTGATAGTTATCAACATGACAGACAATCAATTCGACAAAAGCTTTTTTTTATCTTTCTCCATTATCGGATTCATATTTTTTACGGGTAATGTTTCGTATATTCTGGACTCGTCCAATCGTGTTATTCACGATTATGATATCGAGAATGTCCATAGAACGACGGAACTAAAATATATCCATTGTACATTTGTAGATTGTGTGTGTATCAATCGATTTCCATCTCAAGTCATGTTCTACCTCACAAAATACCCAACACATTCCCAATCCTCCTTTCATGAACATATTCTCATTTTTTTTTGTGCCACTTTGTCTCTCATCTACACTCTCACCAACACTTTCTTTTTATTGCCGACCCTTCTGGGAATGTGGTAAATAAAATTCCGATGACCAATTCCAATATCGATACTCGGCACCATGAATAAAGACCATAGGAAATATATTTATGTGCACAGAAACATAGTTCAACTTAGGATTTCGTCTTTTGATTCTCCAGCCATTGGATCTCGGGAATTACTACAGCGAAAATGCGAAAAGTATAATTTTGAAAGAAAAATAAAAGATCGTCGGTATATTTTCAGAAATATACTCAGGAAAATATGCGGTTGGAATATTAAATTGAAATTCTGGGGAATCCATAAAGATTTATGGTTGACATACGGTTTTCTCATGTCTCCTCATTCATCTACTTTTTTCACTGTTTTATCTTCTGATGGGTGGAGGGTTATTGTGTGCGCAGGATATATTATCGCGTCACTTTGCCGGTGGTATAAAATGGGAGTTGTTATGTGTGTGATGCCTGTATGATATTTCGTCAGTCCAAAATCTTGCGACTTTTTCATGATTTGTCAATTTCAGATGTAACTTTTTCACCTGATCCATGAAAGTTCCGAAAGTCCTTGGACATTGTATCAATCCAGCACTTCAGGAGAATAAATTCGAGACAGATCCGTTATTTCACTCCCTTCATTTTTATGAAGGATTTGTTGATTAGTTTTCACCCGCATTCAGAATGTTGTTCCTGTCAATCAAATTTGATGGAGTGTTTTTTCAGATGAAGGAAAAATCCATTGACAACGTCCACAACTAGCAAAATCAAAAATAAACTTTTTATGTCGCTTGAATGACTGTAAAATGATTTTCAGTTCATTCAGGTGACCTCCCATCATATTTCCCATCAGTTTCTTTTGTATTCCCGTTCAATTTTTCTATTCATTCCTTCTTTTGTTACAGTTTGTAACTGCTCCATGAATTTTTTGATGACTTTTCACACCTCCAATTCACTTAAGTGCCAAGTTCAAATTTCGAATGGAAACAACGTCAGACAAAGCATCAAACAAGCTTCATCATCATCACAAACAAATGTGTTGGAAAAAGATGAAATTGTTTCAATTCAATTCAAAGCAAAATGTGGATAATTTATTCTCTACCATTTTGTTCCTTTCCATTTGTCGTTCCGAGCATCAATGAAATGTACTTCACAACAACTTCCTCCAATGCTGCTACCACGATGAACTTCACCACTTCATTCAAACTATAATCACAAATATTAAGCATTTTTTGTGTCGGGGGTGTGAAAACTTGCAGGAAACAATATAATCACAATCACTGATTGCGCGACTAATATCATTCAACATCAGAAACAAGCAATTAAGTATGCTCAAAGAAAAAAAATAACAAAAATATTTTGCGCCTTCTTTGTTCCAGAATGTAATTGAAAAAATATTTTCAAGTAGAAACCAACTCTGCCTTCTTGAAATCCATAAGAATTCGTCAACCATTTCAGGCATTGTAAACAAATCAAATAATTCTATTTCACGATTTAATATTTGAATAAGAATTAGGAAAATATCAGTGTTGATGACTGAGCGATGCATTAACTCCAAAAACTATTACCAACATATCAAAACAACATCATAAAAAAATTCTATCGACGTGATGTTCAATGTTATTCATTTCGCTCCTGGTTTCTCTCATTCGATGAACTTAGATCGGTTGAATGTTCGAACGTATTGAAACTCCATCATCATTAAATATTTTTACTAGCGTTCGTACCATGTCACGTCAAAAGACTTGCAAAATGAAACGGTTACGATATAGTTTCAATCAATAGATATGGTTGTTCGGAAACTTCGTACGTGCACACGTCTCTATAGCGACACGAGTAGCGATGTAGAGTAAAGCGCACACAAACGGATAAGTTTGAGGATAATGGCTTCCCCGCGAGGGCAAGTCTGTCGTTACAAGCTGCACTGTGTTAATTACCGAAAAGTTAAGCGCACATTTCACGAACCGAACGTTAATTTTCATTAATGAATGGCATGTAGCATTTTATTATATGAAACGACCGTGTGTGTATAATTGAAACCGTTTATGTATACGAAATTATTTCAACCTATGTTGTTAGAAATAGTTTGCTGTGGAATTTTCACTTGGTCTTCGTAAAATGAAATTCTGCTGTAACATTTCAGTCGTTTGAAAATTACATCAAAACTTTTTCATATCAATGTCATTCACAGGTGGAAATAGAGAACTTTGTGATTCAGATTCGTAAAAATAGGTGAGAAATTGATATAAAATAAGACATTCGAAATATTCTATCAACGAACAATTGTAAGACTCTGTTCATCAAATTTTTATGTGAACAATTTCGTCATCGTCCATACCAATCCAAGACAAATTGGGATAAACTTGTTCAAATAATTCCAGTATCTCAGTCCAAATGAGCCATCACATACCTCTATCGTTATTCGATAATAAACTGTTAACTTGATGGTTATCGAATGAGAACAAAAAAAAACAATAGGAAACATTAATCGATTGCCATTGAGAAAAAGTTGAAAAAAAAAAAAGAAAATAAAAATACAAACGTTCGTGTATACAAGCGATAAATCGACCACAGTAAATGGAATCGTGGGGTGTAGATAAATAAAATGCGGAAACGAAAGAGTGAGACAAACGTAGTAAGAGCAATGGTGTTTGCGTGAATGTTTTAGAGGTTATGTGTATACATAAATGAAACTGAAAGAGAAAGAATGCGCGAAACACGAGTGTTCGCGCTAACCTCAATGATTTGTACCCCCTCATGCACGCGCGTCGCAAAATGAAAAATATACTGCGACGCTTGTTGCAGATATAGCTAATATGATTCTCTTATTCGCGTGTTGGTATTCATTTTTTTATTCTCACCACAATACACGTGACAATTGTAAAAAGAAATGAAGGGAAAAAAAAATTTATGAAAGATTTGAAGTGAAACCAGTAGAAATGCGACTGTATGGAATTGTAACTGTTACGGAATATTAAAACATATCATGATGATACTCTTTTTAAAACAAAACTCACAAAATGGAGAGGAAAAAAAAGTTGCCATGCGAATAAAATCCTCATCTTGATTGTGTGTTTGTATAAAATAGATTCACTTCGCTTTGCAAGAATTATACGACTGCAGAATTGGAAATTATTCCACAACGTGTAGAAGATTTTTTTTTTTATGCTAACCGAACACATTTGGAGCCTACAAAGTTTCTTCCAGCAATGTAGAAATTTAATTATGGGAATTTTCATGAGAGACTTTTGTTTGTTTTATTTTAAATCTTATGTCAAAAATCAGAGACAGTAAATTCATTGACAGAATGAGATAACAACATTGTGAACCGAATGGATTTGTATTGTCAAAATGTAGGACATTTTTACCATATTTTCAAATCGTTCATTGCATAATTTTAAAAACGATTGTGATTGTTCCACCAATTCATCAAATACACCGGATGATTTTTGTTGAAAAGTTTTTCTGCTCATTGAATAAGTCTTCATATTTATTCTGAATCCGGGTAGTGCGGATGCAGTTCTTCTACGTCTAGACAGGAAGTTAATAGTTTCCGGGAGATTATCTAACTATATAACAGTTTAACAGACCTTCTTGGCCCAATATGCAACCATAGCTGTCACATACAGGCCATCCTGCACATTATGCATTAAAATATCCATTCTTCAACCTCAAATCTTTGAACAATGAACCTCTACAAAAACCAAGCAACGGAATTCTCAGGAATACCAAAAAATTCTCCAGCAATTGTGCCAATTACGGGAACAGCAAAACAACCAATAAATATACAGTCGTAGTTGATATCTCAAGCACTTACAAATGGTAAGTAAAGTAATAAGAATTTCAGGTGAAATAGAGAAAACTTTTTTTAAAAGTTGACAAACAAAAAAGGTTACGTACGAAATATTCGTCTCACATTTCTCCAATACTCATAACGTTCCACTATTTCATGAGTAATTCAGATAGAACACAAGGCCAAGGATCTCTTCACTTTCACAAAAATCTTTTTCATCGAGTGACACGAAACTTCGCGACCATTTCACAGAAGGTATGCAGAGCTTTTCGTTTCTTTGATATGCAAGAGCATTTTTAATATAGAATAAACATAATGTAAAATATTCCACACACTGTATGCATTATTTCAGTTCCAAAATAGCGACTTGTGAACACGTAACAGTATATATAGCATGAGGTTATACAAATCTTAACCTTCATAATCTTATTCGGCAGGATATATTCTCTTCTATGTGTTTATATGTGAGAAAATAATGTGGATACGTGCTGTGACCCTAATGAGGCCATCCTCTTGCTGGTTTAAGTACCAACGATATAATAGGGTAGCTGGTATTTTATAAATGTGTGTGCATGAGGAAATTTTTTCTACATGTGTAATTAGTGCAAATGCACTTTGAACAGAAACGCCACTTCGAAAATATAAAAAAGTCTATTTGTGTCATCCTGCAATTGTTGGTGTTTACTCTTATAAATTGTCTTTGTACATTTTATGTGGATATTTGAAACGAAATTTACGTTGCTGGTTGTGAGATGTCGAATCATTTCAAATTGCGCATGGTTGACATGAAACACTTGAAGAGTTGTTGACATTGGTGTCATGACGTTGGATTATTCCAACTGGTTAAATAATTCAACGCAAAATTGAACTATTACCTGAATATGCTCCAACAGATCATTAGAACTGATGTGAAATGTTACAAGAATGAGAATATAATTTATGAACAGATTTATTGATGGAAATATCAAGTAGCAACATTTTCGTCTGGTTACACCTGGTGTTTTTCCTCAATTTAATATCACAGTTTATGTACGATGTTTCATTATATATAAAACGGTCGGAGCACGTTATATGAAAGTCATTGAAGATTAAAGCTCACTCTATTTCTCAAGCTTCAGAAACATTCTTATATCCAGTGTATTTTACTTCTGAAATTTTTTCCTTTCTTTTGGCTTCATCTGCAGACGAATATACTTAAAAATTTATACTGCTATTCCCAAGTGACATTTCTTCTGTTGTATAAGACACCAGAGGATCTCAAAGGGTACACAAAAGTAAGAAACATCTATTGAGAGGTGCAAAAATCTCAGGGGATGCCCGAAAAGTGAAGAAGAAAAAAAAAAAAGTTATCTTAACGTTATTTTTCAGTCACTTTACAACCTTTTTTTTTCTCTAAAGCGACGGCGCTTCAGTTCAAACCGCATAACACCTAGAAACTTTTTACGTATTTTTTTTGTCTCCCTAGTTGTAATGTATTTAGGTATATATATTGTCTGTTACGAAGGCAGATTTAACTTTCACCTGATGTGATAAAAAATAAACAACTGTGACAACTCCATTGACTCGTTGCCAAAGTTACAAAAGGAAGAAAATAAAATTTCTCATATACGTGAATCGTTTTATAACAGCGAGTTTTGTTACAGATCAGTAGTGAGGAAAAAAATGGAATAAGACAAAAAGTAACGCAAGTTTATAGTGCATAAAATAACACATCACAACGAGTGATGTAAATGTCATTACGTTCATTGGAGTGTTATTTTCATGGGATATAAACCTGTTCTTCTGTCATCAACGTGTAAAATTCACAGAGCTATTTAGTGAGAATACATTCATGAATATCCATAACAAATTTTTCGTTCATTTATTATACAAAAACCATTCAGGGAATTATCAAATCAATTCATTACAGCGATTGATAACTGAATGTTCAACATCAATAGAAATTATCACCAATTGAACACAATGAAGCAGATTGGAACGTTTTATTCATTGATGATAATTTTTCAAGGTGAAGTTCTCTGTTCATATTATTTCCAAGCTTTCTCGAAAGTTTGAATAATTAATAATCAATCGATATTTAATTTGATAATGATATCGTAGATGACATTGACATCCATCAACAGAATTTATCTGTCATATCTGTCATTATCTATTTCAGTTCGAACTTTGATGTAACTTCATTATTCACATTTTCCCTCCTATCATTCTTCACATGTATACATTATGTGTCGCAAAGAATTTACATAATATAAAAACGACGCGCTGTAGACTCTGTGTATATAGATATATATATTGCGATATTACCAGAAAATATAAGTGACATCTTAACAAGACAAGAATGTCATTTATGATGATAAACATGGAGAGAGGAATGGAAATAAATTCCAACGACACAGGAGATTCTCTGACACGTAATGGAAAAAATTAATATAACAGATTAATCCATATAACATTTCACTTTTTTTTGGATCTATATTTCTTCAATTTCATAAAATTTCATCGAAAATCCAGGAATGACGTTCTTCTCTTGATACGAATAATCTTCGCCAAGAGCGACAACTCAATGTGGACCAATGTCTCGGAATTTAACATGTTTGTTTTTCATTCCTGAATTCAGCTTTTAATCATTGAAATGTTTCTTCATGGGAGTACATCTACACTGTCTATAGCTTGGTTAATGAAGAAAAAGAAATGGGGCAGGGGTGATCGCTCGAATAAAAATGTCAACGGGGAAAAATGTAGTTGTTAAAAATGAAATATAAAATATTTCAATGTTTCTCACGGCCTCAATATATTTTCACTCGTCATAAACAAACTTGGTGGCTTTATAACTAAATGCAACGTGCGCACTCATGTTGCCGTAGGTAAATTTTACAGTCAGAGTATTATATGAAATCCCTTTGTGTCACGTCACATTAAGAATAAAAGTTCTTTTCGTGAATTTGTACTCACATTACGTTCACTCGTCAGTAAACAACACGACGACATTCCGACCTTGCCAAGTTTATTCATTGTGGAAATGTAAATGACAGTAGTGTGAAATAATATGAAAGAGACAAAAATAAAAACAAATGAATATGCATTTTGATTATGCAATGGAAAATAGAATTGAACACAAAAAAAACTTGATACTGTAAATATATCTCTCGATTATGACGTGATGCAACGAGCCGAAGCATACTGTAGCTCATATTTAATGTTGTACCGCCAATTCGAATCGAAAGCGTTACATGAATATTTCATATTTGAATTTTTCACGTTTCATATTCACAATTGGCGAATGCACATCACACTTCACACACTTCACACACTTCACACATCTTATATTTCTCATATTTTTCAACGATCAGAATATTTCTGAAACAACTGTATATTGAAAAAATTTGAAATAAATGTGAGTGAATTCTCAATTTGAAAGAAGTTAAGCTAAGGTATTGCTCGAGTGGAAAAATATTCTACAATAAATGTTTATCATTATTCGAAATTGTTTCGAACATTCGTTTCAGTCGTCAGTGAAAATCGCCATTGTTGCCTCAAATATTTGTCAATACGATGAGAATGATTAATATTGTCACCAATTTCCCTCAAGTACTGAAACTTTCTTCATCAACTTTCTACCAAGAAGAGAACATTAAAAAAGTAATTCTCTCGCCGTTGGAGAAAAAATATTTAAATATTATTCTGTCATATCCGTCGAGAAATATGAACAAGCACATCAAAGCCAAACATAATAATTAATATCTGAAATGAAAAAAGAAAGGTGGGTAGACTCAAAGTAAAAGTTCAAGAGAATAGGAAAAACGACAAATTTTCTATTTAAAAAAAAAAAAAAAAATGAAGTTCAACTCGCCTTGTGATAACTCATTTTAAGAAGTTTATATTCGCGCACAAGTCTATGTCAAGTATATGAAACGATAACTCCTAGAGCTCTAGAGAATAGAAATACACGAACCGGATGCAAATCATCATCAAAAGACTTCTGAGGCTGTTTGAAGATAATTCAAAATCAGACACAGAATAAAATGAACATTTATATCACCAACAATTGGTTGAATATTCTTGTAAAGTTAATCGTGTTCTAACATCATTCTAAAGATCAAATCCTCATCATCACGTAACGACCAACAATGTAAACTGACATAAGGGGAAACTGTTCGCAAACATGTAAGTCAGAGTTGAATGAGAGTCGTACCCCTGCGGAAATTACGTAGTTATGTCTCTGAATACAACATTCAACGATTGCTATTCAGCGGAAATGGAACCTTTGAAATTCAATAGATTATATATAAACAGATGAATGAGGATGACTTTATTCATCAGTGAAGGACTTGAAATTAATGATCTCCATCGTATCATGTCCTGTATTAGAATAATATTCAGTGTGCATTTGCTAACTATAATGACAGTGGAGAAATTTCTCATGTGTAGGAAAATTAAATAATTGATGAGCAATTCGATTCGACCTCCTTGGTAACTATTTTCCTCACGCACCCATGTGATGCACTATCTGAACATCATCACAAAATAAACCACAAAATCAATTCTATAGAGATATGTCGACACCTCACAACTATAATTAACGCAACACAATTACTCAGGTCGTTGTTGAAGTATTGCCAATATGGCGTTGGCATAAGAGTAATTATCAGCAATTGCGACCATACAACCCACTTATGGTTATCAATATTTCCAGTGTGGCACTAAATACTGGGAAATAACTGACAATGGCCAGTAAATTTTATATATTAGTTGACAGGAATGTAAAATACGACTAAGAAGTAAAATGGACATTGTTTATTTCACATCACAAATTCCTTGTAAATTTTACAATCAAAATATTTAATTTATTGGAATTATCATTCAACAGTGCAGAATTCGCTACACTCAAAAACAATTCATGCAGTCAATATTTGCTTTCACGCGATGGTGTCAATGATTCACTCTATTCGTAATTGAATGTCACCACCAAAAATAATGAAGATTTTCACATTCGATCACATATGACATCATAAATGCGAAATTGCCAGGAAAAGTCGTCACACATTGCGCAAACGTGAGGACAAATCTCATCAACGAACAGGAGTTATGAACGTTGAACATTCACATTTCTATGTAGGACATGATGTCTCCTGGATGTTGCAATAGAAAATTCAACGATTGCTTTTTCGAATAGGAAGCAAATGATTCCGAATAAAAGACCAACCGCGAAAATGAGATAAGCAAAATCAAGCATCGATAGCGATATTGAACGAAAGTTTACTTCCATCATGGATAAAATTCTTTTCTGCCTTGCATTTTCTTCCTTCAAATATTCCTCATCCCATCGACGACTGAATCCACCCTGTTCTAATTGCATCAAAAAAATATCAACACGTTTTTTCAACGGCCAATCATCACGAACAGGAAAACAATACTGACTTGGGCTTACGGGAATCTTAGATAAATGTAATTTACTCTCAAACACTACTTGGTATAAATAAAAGATATCAGCAACACATGCACTTGAATCGTTTCCAATTATCAATGCAGAACAGTTGGGCTGTCCGACAACCAATTTCGGTTTCAGCACTGGATCTGTAATGATTGGCACTATTCCTGGACTAACGTGAATTGCGGTATATCTCATATCTTTCAAGTCTTCTAAACTCTCAACATTTTTACGCGACTGATCTCCTGTTAAGAAAGTCGATAAATGACCTTGGAACGTCGCATGGATTATCAGGAAATACAGGAAAATCATTGCAAAAAATATTCTTTTGGATAAAGTGTTCATTTCTGTAAGAATTGCGGCATTAACTATCAATCTGAGAATCTCAAACCCTGCAAATGACCATTTACGACCTCTGGTTGAAAAAAAAATAACGATGTAAGTGATAGGAAGAATAATGGAAATTGATATCAGAGTGACTATCCCGTAATAATTTTTAAACCTCTCCCATGGTGTGTAAAAGCCTCGATGATTAGTAGTTATGTAATAATTTGACCGAAGTACTGTATAAGTAGTTGAGGAACAGCCAGTTATATGTGGACTTCTCAGAATCAACGCAATATCAGATGATCCATTTCGTAATCGTCGATAAAACCCTATCGAGTTATTATTCGAGGCATAATCAACTTCATCAATATTGATCACTAGTGTAACATTCAACGCGTATTTCATTGCCGCAGCTAACCTACTGAAAAATATGGATTTTTTTTTTTCCAATATACTATCATCATAGTCTTTGCCTGGAATCCAAGTGTGTGGTTTCAAGAGATTCGTAACCACTCTGACTACAGCTCCATCAAGATGGCTCGTACGATCGAAATTTAAAGCTCCACACGAACCTCCTGCACATGGATTCAACACAAAGCTGTCATTCGATTCAATAATTGTGAAGAATTTATATAAAAATAATTCTCACCCTCATAATATGATAGAGAAAACATTGTCCACCCATCAGATCGTTCATGAGGAGTTGACGATTTCTGCCAAGGCTCTGGTGCACGATTTGTGTACGGATTGTAGGTATAGATTTTTGGTATCTCATTAGAATCTATGCACAAAAAAAAAAGATTGGACAACATTCATTTTCCAAGCTGATCTCAAGATATCTCGAGCCCCTTCACATTCACGGTCCGATTTATCCAATATGAATAAAGGATTCATTATATTCCACAGTCCTGTTTGCTTGAAAACCATTAAAATTTCATGGACTTGCTCGTCGGACTCTGAAGTCATGAGAAATAATGACATAGTCATCCGCTGTTGATAAGTGATTTCAGCCATTGTGTTATTAGTCAACATTATCAGGTTGAGGAAGTTCAACTCTCCTTTTGATTTGATAAGAGGTAAATCAACGTCTTCATGAATTACCAATGTCTTGTAATCTGCGTAACAACTTTCTATCATTCGCACCTTTCAATAAAATGTCATTTTAAGAATTATCAAAAATTTTTCAACAAAATTATTCTCCTAAAATTCCTCGCAAGTTTCTTACCGCCATTCTTCCAATTATTGTAACACGTTCTACTTCTGGTAAAATTCTAACCTCTGCTAACACAGGTGCTAACTTCCAATTAAAAAACATACAAGTTGACATCAACTGGAATAACTTCCCCATTTTTTTTTTTGACTCACGATTAGTGTCGTCTATCAAGACACAACAATTCAAACACCACCCCAATTTGTAGTGGACTGCTCACTACAGTCTTTCACACCAGACATTCTAATTATCATAGAGCACATTGTCACTTATGCGAATATCTGCTACTCTCTGTTATTGTTAAGTAACTATAGTGATTTTGTTCGTGACGATAATTACCATTTGTTCTATTTATAAAAAGTAATGAGTGAGACAAGTATAAAAAATTCATTCTATGAACAAAACCATTTTCTGAAAACTACATGACTGTAATTCACTATTTATTGGTGTTGTTTCTACAATGAAACTCACACTAAATACACCGCAATTGTTCTCATCAAAAACCAATATCGACTATTCTATTCTCAAATTCAACAACAAGAGAATTCATCAGCATTTCAATAGTTTGTGTGCACCTGACTCGAAATTTCATTGAGACATTAATGAATTATTCTCCACAGATACTTTCCCCAACAAAAAATTAAAAAAAGAAATTCCAATATTATCATCTATGATAATTGGTAATGATGATCATGATGATTATCACTCTCATGGTTGTTCTATATTCGAGACCATGAAAGAGATGTGATACTCCCAATTAACCATTAAATTCACATTAATAAATACGCCAGTGATGTTTGAATCAAAGTCAACTAGCACATCATCGTGCTATTGAAAATCACCATGCGTTCTACTTTCATGGTCTAACCAACAAAACATATCACTATCACATTTCATGCTCGAAAAATTATACATAATAGAGAATCAATTCAACAATATAAAGCCAAACGTCTTCGTATTCATACACATATGAATATGCCCAACAACAGAGGCACATGAATGAACTCATCATCTCGTACATCCATGGATGATACGACATAAATTCTACGCATACATTTTCATCACATCGTTGAGCAACAATAAAAGTATATGTGTATCATTTGAACGTGATATTCAAGCGTGTAATTCGAATCAATGCGAGTTGAATGCCCACGAACAACTACAATGTATCGGATACGATGGAAATTATTCAATAGATTACTCACAGCATTCATTCGTAAATGCATGTTTGTAATGATATTTAATCAATTTCGCAGTCATCATTATCCACGCAAGCATTTGGAAAAATACTTGACCCCAATTTCTTCTTCATTTGTCTAGAAAATAAATAAAAATGAAAATAGAAAGAATTCTATGTACAAAGATTAAAATTAATCCAGGACTTACTGCACAGTTTAAGTTGAACTAAAAATGCCTGAAGTATTGAGGCACGAGCTATTCAGTTTCATAATTTCAAAGCCCGGCTTCACAGTTTGCTTGCTCTTCACTTTTCAACGCATCGGGTCACACTCAGTCTGTCCGCAGCTGTATATACACAATCGCGCAAACACCAACACTGCAGTCATCGTCGAGAATTGGCCTCGAGACCGCGTCACATATGTGTATGTACCTTTGTATATATTCAACAATTTATCGCACGTTCGATAATCCCTGAAAAAAAAAACGATGGTTTTAATGAGATTCCATGTGGATATATACGTTGGGAAGTGGGAAGTTGACATACAGAAAATGGAACAAATTAAAACCGAACGAAAGTTATTTTGAATCACATTGATGATGTGATATTAAAGTTGGAGAACTGTCTGCGGTACTCAGTTGTGAGAAAGTGTCGAATTAATCCTGATAAAGAAACAGAAATAAATTATAATGCAGTTTGTAAAACGAGGATTAAATATGCTGGTTACAGTTTGTATAAACCCATCAACAGTATTTACTTTCGAAGGTAGTACTTTACGATGAGATTTTATTTAAAATTTCATCCACTCTAATTCGAATATAAATATTTCCGTGTTGTATCAAATCGTAAATTTAAATTGAGATGAAGATGAATGAAATTGAAAACGCGATTCTTAAACAACCCTGTTGGGGCACATTCGTAGATGAATTGCAGCATAAAATATTCAAATGATGTTTATTCCCGTTTGTATTGATCATTTTTTAATGCGTATCAATATTTGTAGAATAGACAGATTCATGAAATATTTGTGATATAGAGTTGACAAGTTCAAACATTTAATTTCAATTATACACTTCATACCTTCATCCATGTGTATTCATCATGAATATATTTCGATTTACGTCTGTCAGATTTTCGGAAGTGAAATAGTCCCGGACATTTCATCTGCCAAACATTCTGGAATCTTCAATGTCGTATGTTATCTCTATGTCAACGCTGGTAGTATATATATTGAAGCTTTAGAAACGCATGATTCGATATACGTTATGCAACAGGACGTATGCGCGTGCATTATTCATACAGAGCTGTCTCAATAACGAAAGCCAGCCCGTGCGTATGGTTCGTATATTCACTGACCCTATCTGGATTGGAAGGAATAATAATTATTCTGAGAAATAATTTGTATTCAAATTTATTCCAAATGAACAATACAACAGTCATATAGAATACACAATAAAATATACATTTATCAACATTTAATGAATATAAACAAATGAGTATTGATCTTAAATAATTTCAAGAATCACAAACGTAACTGATGATGATAAAATAATAAAGTCCGAAAAGTTGATTGAAATAATTACAACTGTCGATAAAAATGACAAACAATGAAATAATTGAGTGCAACAATAAAAAAAAAATAGAACTCGACTGCAGAAATTGTGTTCATATATAAAAGCTCATAACATAAATAAAAACAAATCGCATTGTCATGAGCTTATGAAAAATTTGTTTAACTAAACGAATATCTACAACAATTCTTCTTGCTCATACCCTTATTCCTATATAATAAACTTCTCCAGCAATCCCTCTCAGACTCTCAGAGTTTCATATCCTCATAAAACAATAAATATTACACAGACGGGGAGAAAGCTCTGGAACTCAAATAAAACAAAGGGCGCTCACGTTTTCTTTGACAATATCTTATAACCATGATGGAAACTCACGAAGGAGACTAGATTTTAAATAGAATAATCGGACATAGAATATTAATCACGTGATACACATAAGGAATTTTGAAAATTTACTATAAACCCACGGACAAGCATTTGACAGAGATATTTCACGCATTTCTATAGTAACATGTAACTCTGTATATATCCATCACCGCTGGCGATATATTGTGAATCCTTTGGAGAATTTCCGCATTCCAGAGCTTAAACACATTATCTCGTGTACTCTGTGGTGGAGAAACATACCTATATAGACATAAGACACGACATACCATGTTCAAAGCATTTAGCCTTCAATCTGCAACCATTTCTCCTGGATACCATCTACATTGTCCGAACGTAAATGTGTCTGCACTATACAACTGACAGATCCATTGTCAAATGTGAATTTCTATCACATAGACATGCAGCGATACTGATACAGCAGGATCATCAATCACAGTTAGATTGTTGTTTGATGTGGAATAATAATTAGTCGTGTCACATTATCGTGGAACAAATTTGTCGATTGACCTGCGCTTATAGGAAGATGAATTGATCAAGATCACAAAGTCTTCCAATTTATAGCGAGTATTGGTATTGAAAGTTTGGGCAAATATTTTCTTGTAATTCCAAACAATTTTTCATGTATCCAATTGGACGAATTGTGCAATTCAATTTGATGTTGGGAGGGACGTCATACTGATGTAATTGAACGTGTATGATAAAGATACATCAAATTGGAATTCATTGGTCGGACAAACCTGGAAGACAAGCTTGTACAAAGAATTAATTCAAAGCTTAAATTCATAACGAGAAGTAATGGAAACTCGTCATTCTCATGATACAACTTGGACGGAAACGAGTTAGAGCACTTAAAGGAAGATTGGAAGTCACATAACCGAAGAATATTGATAACTTGTCAAATATTATCACAAATGAAAATACACACAACGACTGCAGTGCTCTTTCAGAATCAACAATGCTTTTGTTTTATTTCGAAAGCTTGAGTTTCTCACAACTTCTACTCTGTCCCATCCGCTTTTCTTCTCTTCTCACGTATCTCGTCGGTGACGTCGACACGACCAAACATGGCCCGAAGGCCTTCGTTCTCGTTGCTGGTCTATGTGCCTTTGGCCAAGTCTCGATCATTTCACATCCACATTTCTCTGAGTTCCTTGTATACACTCACTCATTCTCCATAGTAAAAACCTTATACCGTTTTCGTCCCATTGCTAGTCGCAGTAGTGTTGCCCAGTAATGAACGAGGCTGATTTTCCTCGCGATTTATTTATTTTTTTTCATCATCGCTCTATTTTTTATTCTGTTAACGAACGCCCGCTTTTTCCATTCGCTTTCAACCTTTCCTCATTCTCATTTCCTTCGCTCATTTCATCTGCCTTTTCTCTCTTCTTTCTCTATCAGTTCTTTTTTCACCCTTCGATCAAAACTTTGTTTTATTCATTTTTTTTCCCCATAGTTTTGTTTTATCTTTTTCTTCCCCTTTCACCTGTTTTCTCCCCGTGCACCATTCGCCATGCTCGCCTACCTCACGTCGCTTCACGTTCATCGACGCTCTACCAACAAAAGTTTTGTCCGCTCTCACAATTGAAAGTCGATATCAGACTGAAGCTGCAGCACGTACTCGTGGTAAACACCCTCAAGTTGTTCATTTTGCACTTGACGGGATGAAACAGAAAATAAAAGAATAAAATAAATAAAAGTACAATTGATGTTAGCTAGGAAGAATTCATCAGTATTAATCATTTCTGTATTCCATTGTTACAACTCATATGAAATTCTCCACGTTATAAAGTATCGAAATTATCGAAGGATAATCAACGGTTTCTCCTTTTTTTCATTGTTTTCAGAACAAATCCTCCAATGAATATATCGAATATACACTTTGAAGTCGTGCAACAAGTTGAATAATAAATATATGGTAAAAGAATGAATTGTGTAACAAATGTTGAAGCCAATTTTTCACATTACATTGTAGAACTTCAAACACAATAAAATCTCCGACCGATTACAGTATCCGTTATCATGAAAGAGCTCAGTTTCATGTCATTTTATTTCGTCACACAGCAGGAATTCCAGATTTCTTCATTGAGATTACTTATCACGAAGCTTTATCTTTCGAATTATTTGATCAATTTAATTGATTGATGGAACATTTCATGAGTGCACTTAAATGAATATTCATGAATTGATAACTTTCAGAAGAATTGATATATGAACAATTCCGACAGAGTCAGAGAGAATCAACACTAGAGTGGAGCACCATCGTGGAATTTCGTAGAATGAAACAGCTATAACTCCATCAATATTTCAGACTGTTCAAACATTGGAGTTTTTTGAACAGATATTCCAACTCTCCCTTGATGAATATTGTGAGAAGATGAAAAATGTTCCGGATCTTCTCTAGACATTTCGTCTGGTGTATTCACTGTGGCATGATGAAGGTGTTTCAATAATAATCTGATAATGCAATGATTACTTTTCAATAAATTTTAATTGCATTATCGTGATGGCGGCATTGAACGACACAACTTGTGCCAAGATTCATAACTTTCCCATTATTCTTCCTCGTCTTTTACTCCTCTCTCCTTCATTTAATATAGCCGTATATTATTTTACCAAGATTTTTTCTTCGTTTTACAATTTTTAATTTTCCATTCCCAAGTTTTTTATCCATTTAACACGCTAAAAGATCCCAACGGCCGACGTGCATAAATGCATAGCATAAAAACTTTTTAATCCTGAATACGCATAAAACCATGCTCACTATCGGATAAAGCTTGTTGTTTATCCTTTCATCGGCTTTTTTTTTAATCTACATTCAACTCCATTGAATTTATGCAGTTTTTACCACGTCAATTTTTCCAGAGTGCATTAATACCACTGGGTGAAAATCTCCACTCATACAGTCCTCGCATAAAATTTCCGGATTATAATGAAAAATATGCTGACAATTTTGATCAAGAATCTATTTTATTTACAACTTAAAAAAATACATGTCGCAATGGACTAATATACATGACAAAGTGTCTCGATCAAAATGTAATAAAATCAAGAATATGCTACGATCCAAGATTGGCACAAACAATTTTGGTCCAAAGACATTGCAGTAAAATTTCCCGTCACATTGATTCATCAGATGATCAAAGAAACGACCGCGTTGTATAATTGGGCTAATGACACAATCGATTCTCTGTACAAGTTCAATGTTCTTATCGTATCAAGAATTCATTATCAGATAGTCGATAAAATACAATAAAATCGGAATATTCTGACCCAAGACTCTACAACGATAAAAATGTCATTGACGGCCATAATAATTTTATTGATGCTATACAATTCAACTATCTTCGACTAATGGCGCCACAATGTACAGATTCATAAAAAATTTAAGATTTAAGTATTTCGCTTTCATTTGATTTTGGCTTTTAAGTTTTTAAACATTTTCCATTAAGCAGTATTGTCCAACTTATAGTTTCCCAAAAGTTGTTAGAAATTATCAATTGGTCAAACTTCTTGTCGCAATATCGATCATACAGCGTTATTCATGATTCATGATAGTGCAGTACCTCTGTACTCTTCAGCAGACTTTCATATTTAAGTGAGTCTCATCATGATATTACATCACATCACAACTTCATAAGCTAACAGTACACTCAACTTCTGTAGTACCAGAATCCTTTTCGTGAAAGCTCTTCCTGAATTTTGGAGAACGATTTATGCTTCGTTTCGGGTATACAGAATATTACGAATATAAATGCAATAAAGCAAGAAGATGCGAAGAAGTAATATACTGAATAATTTCCTAATCTGTCTTCAATTTCTAAATAATACTTAGAAACAGCAAAACCTAACACTCCATCTGATATTGTAAGCAATGCGGCCGCTATACTTTTAGTATTAGTGGGGAAAAGTTCACCAATTAATGCATTTGGAAGTGTACCAAGACCAATTTGATATGCAATTTGATGGAATACAATGACATAAACGGGCAATGTATTTACTATAGATAGATCAACTTTCTTCTCGAGAAGATGTAAATAGACAGCAAGAACTGCAAGAGTTGCACCGCTGAAAAACGTTGACACCGTGAGAAGATATCGTCTACCCGCACGCTCAACCAGCATAGTACAAAATGTTCCAGATATTAAACCAACAGCAAATACAATAATAGTGGCCACATCTGGGTCAAGTCCAATATGTGCATGTTCGAATGTCCTAGTTAAATATTGCATTGTTGTAAAATTACCACTCAATTGTTGTGCAACGATCAGACCGAAAACCATGAAGAAGGCCTTTGGATTGTTGTGTGTTAATAACCTTCGCAACTTTACTATCCAAGATTCCGCTTGTCCCTTGGATTCATTTATATTCTTCAACACTATTTCAAGTTCATCACGTGCACAATCTTCATCAATACTCTTGAAGAATTTGATAGATCGTATCGCTGCATTATTGCGATTTTTCATAGCGAGATAATATGGACTCTCTGGAAACCACATGAATGTCGCCACAAAAGAAGCTGAGATCAATAATAAAATAATTCCGAAAGTGACATACGACACATATGGACCGATGCTACACGCCAGTAGCGATCCAGTATAAACATTCACTGATATCAAAGTTCCAAGAGCTCCGCGTATATTTGTGTCACCAACCTCAGAAAAGTACATTGGATTTGTTGAGTATGCCATACCAACACCAATACCCAATATGATTCGCGCAGCATAGAGAGCGGTAATATTAGCACCAAATATGATATTCAACCATCCAACAATGAAGAAAAAACCTGAACACAGTAGACAAACTTTTCTGCCAAGTGTATCGGCGATGAATGCCGCAATTAAACAACCAAACATGGATGCGATCACAGTTAGAGAGACACTCCATGAGGCTTGATCATCTGAAACTTTTATTGGAATGTTCGTGTTTGTTTCGAAACGCCTCATCATTGTTGTTGTCCAGCCGTAAACTGTACCAACCGCCACCATTGACAGCGTTGCTAAAAGGCAGAAAAACTCAGATTAAAAATGATGTTATGTAAGAAATACAAGCAAGAAAAGGAGGGTATTGTATACAAGAGTACCGCGAGATTCCACCATTTATTTGGATTACAACCCCAAATTCGCCCAACGAGCGTGAATCAATGGAAGATTGAACAATGAAACAAATAAGACTGACAATGTTGCATGTCAGAAGGGTGGAATCTGATTTTAATGTGAAATACTGTTATGAACTCAATAATTCATGGAAACTGTCAAAAAACTGCAGTACTCCAATTAATGTTGATTCGAGACTTTATTTTCATGTCGATAATTCGGGTGATTGAAAAATTCGATATTCTCATGATTTTTCAAGGTGAAACTCATCTTCTCCGACATTCTTGATAGATGAGATGATTAGATTAATTCTCTAGGTAGAAGTCTATGTTATTCTCGAAAGAAAATATTGCAGTATACCAGATAGAGAGGCCAGCCATTGCTTCCATTGTGAACGAAAACTTGGAGAATATTTAGACGTTGCACTAGCTCCTTTCGATGATGTCATCTCCGGTTTATCAATCTTCGACAGAGAAATAGAAACGAAAACAAATGATAATACAAGGTACTGAAATGCGTAGATTTAGTTCTACTAGAACATTCACGAACATTATCTCTCGAAAAATTTATATTTAATGATACAGTGATCGACGAGAGACGCTAGTCAATTATATTTTGAAGCATTTATCTGATGTCCCTTGATATTATAAAAAATTTTATAGTTGGTCAAAAGAATCTAAACAGAAACGAAGTCCCCAAAAATCATCGAAGTTCATCATGTTCTCACTTTTTCAGTTCGCAATTCACGAAAGAGCGAATTCTGTTATGGAATGAACAACACATTTTCAAAATTTGCGACTTCCCACATGTGCAAATCGCAGTAGCGCTAACAGATATTCGACTTCACGCATGCGCTCGATAACAAACAAACGAAATCAACATGCGACAACCATAACCTTATCATCTCTTCGCGAAATATAATGAACGTGTGTATGAATAACTTGCAACTACTCAACAAAACTTCCACACTTTTCATGAAACAAACATGGATAACTAATCAAACGAATATTCTTACCAACAACCCAACATTATTTTCCATTTTTCTCACATTTATGTAAAAAGATCGATCGTGATCGTAAACGCGCGAACGCTATACTTCTTTTTACAGAATATAAAATCTGACGAAGTATAATTCATTGACACAAGAGTCTTCTACGCACATTAGTTATCTGTTATCACTTATACAAGAGATTAATTCGCGTATTACACGATACAAATTAATAAGCATTCACGCTCATTCATTTCCTTATTTTCTCTCAGTGTGAACTGTATAACATCAGAAATGAAAATGTATGAAAATGCGCGTGCGCGAATCTTTTCTACATTATTCAGTGTGAGAATGTATACATAATCATTCATACAATAGTGCTTTTCCTTTTGCTCCTTTCTTGTTTGTCCAACACCCATCCATACATCATAATTATTTCCATTGACCACATGAATCAGTCTTCAAATCCCCACGATTCACAATCCGGATTATCGCTTCTTACAAGTCACCGAATTAACTTTTTCCAGATCAGAGAACACAACTGGTGACCTTGTTATTTATCTGATTATGCATAAAAAAATACTGTTTGATCCATGTTGAATTCAAGATGTTTATCACAATTAGTATTACGATTAAGAATTTGCACTTAAAATAGTCATGCCATTGTCAGTGAAAGTAAATTTCGGTGATAAAAAAATCAAGTCGTAATATCATACAAGACAGAAAAATGACAGAATCATAAAATGAGGAAATTTGTTCCTTCGATTTATGAAATGTACCAACAATATGAGAGAATATAACGTCGATGAAATAACGCGTTCTGTGACAAATCTGTGTCCGAATACGTCAACACAAAAATAAAATAAACGACACATTCAAGTCCATATGTCAAGAAACGTGAAAACCACAACAATCATCAAAATGAACACTCTCAAATGACACACGTACCTCAAAACATCGGGCACACCAAAAAAACCTCTCGATATTTCATACGTTTCCTTTATTTCTGATATGTGTCAATTCATTTGCTCTAAATAAGATAAAAAGAGACCTACAAACATGACTAACGTCTATCTGTAAGAGCACCTCAATATCGATCGGAATTACGAATTGTTTCTTTGTTCAATGGATAATCTTAATAATGAAAATATAACTTTCATTATCGTTATCATCACCATTATAGTATAACGATTATCAAGAATCTCACAAGCATGAAATTCTCGAAGTTTTTTCACACGATCTGTGTTATAAAATCTTTCAACACGCAAACAAAGTTTAATGACAATGTATAAACTTATAAATACTTGTGGAAAACTGTATATCATTCCGAAAATCACATTATGAATAGCTGCAAACAATATTCGAATATTGTGTGAACACGTATCTACTTCTATCAAAACTTACAATGTTTTTGTATTCTTTACTTTGAATAGTCCCTCATATACTTAAACTTTATACTGTTTCCAGACTCATGATCATCCCAGAACTCATCGATTTGAACTTTGTGATACAAAGAGACTACACAGTCTGTGATAATTAATTGAATCGACTCGAGAATAGGTGAGACGTGATACTACAAAGGGTTGGATATGTTGATATCGTATTGCTTCGAATTACGGAACCTAAGCATTGTACTATTCACTACCAAACCACATGAAACACATTCCCAATGAAAGGAATGTGGATTGTACCAAGTAACACAGGTGGTGATCTCTATGAAGATGAGAATTGTTACATAGAAATTATGGTAATGACATTTATCATTCGAGAAGCGTTACATTCCCACACAACTACTGCTAAACCCTTTTTCATTTTGTTTTCATTTTTCCAGATGTTAATGGCAGATTCGGACATGCTATACGATAGATTCGAATCATCAATATAAATGAGATGGCGAATTTTTCTCTTAATTATCCAATTTATCGTGAAATGAATTCCTATCGATTTAATCTACAACGTAACAGTTTTATCATCACAAGTTCTACTACATCTCGAATCATTTCATGGCTTTCTTTCCTCACAACTACATTAGTTCCTGCTCGTGAAATCCCAAGACATTCCAGTTTGCACTTCGCAATTCACGACCATACTTTTTCTCATTGCGACGTGGTGAAAATTGAGAATGAAAAAATCCCATCGTTATCAAAGCAAATCTCATCACCACACAAGATTTAATAATATTGAAAATCAGCAATGAATGAAATATCATGCAGAATTTCATGAACTACTTACTAAAGTGTTACATATGTTCACTTATATTATGTGTCGAACACTATATTTGTACGAATTGAAAAGAAAGAGAACGGACTGACGAATTTGTTTGATTTCTCGGTGTTATAAGAAAACGTTAGATCCCTTTATTTTTATGCAATATTTGTTCACGACATTGCTCGTGAAACTATTTGGTATGACAGTGAACCAAATGGAACATGGAATAATTGAAATGAGATACTGATTAAAATGAATAGTACAGTCCCAAAATTCTCAATTCAATTAAAATGAAATCCTTCTGGAAACACTCTTCTTACCATATTTTAATGCGAACTACACCTCAACAGCGAAACTTGTCGCCATCACAATAAGTAATAAAATATAATAATGATACGAATACACATATCAAAGAGAAAAAAATTACATCGAGTTTCATTATGTACAATTGTCTCGACACAATTTCTTGTGTCTTTCAACAACGACGGAAAAATTTTATTGAAATTCCTCACAATATCGAAAAAAAGAAAAAGGTATAACACAATTACTATTTATTATATTCCATGTTAATATCTTATTACTGAAAAATAAGTAAAATTTGTATCCCTCACAGTGGTCATGATGAATCAATTTGGAAACACACGTGTCTGGCAACGTGTCAAAGATTAGCCGCCAATGAAAGCAACCACAATGATCACATGAACACACCAATCCAGGAGTCGTATTATAGGTGTAGTTACTGGAACACACCACTGACGCTAACTGCTGCGATGTCCACTCTATTTATGCAGAATTACCAATCAGCTTCACCATACCACACAATGAGGGAACGATTGGGCAACGTGCCCCATTCCTCGCTCACGTTCAATTAAGAAGCTTTAATCTTATTATTACTAATTAATTCAAATGAACTTTAAGTACGCGCGGACGGCTGCCGCTACTTGCAACGATAATAAATATTATGAGAGAGTACATATGAAAACAGACATGTGAAAATGTCTGTTCCATAGAACGTCTTAATCGACTTTTTTTTTATTTTCTTCAACAGCAATAATTAATCACGTGACACATCATGAAATATTATTTGCTCGACAAATTTCAAACGAAAATTAAACGATGACGATCAGTGTGATGATGATAAACTGATAAGATAAGACTACATGATAAAGTTTAGCACACTGATGCCCACATTCATAAGTTTTACTCCAGACATTGAATCACAGCATCATCAATTTCATTGCTGTATGAGCATTACTCAATACAGAAATATTCGTGTCACGGAGGAATGTTAGAAGAACACGTTAAATTTATGAACAGACATAGCAGTATATAATTTTGGAAGTTCGAACATTCACTCGAGTAGTCACGATATGCCGTGGGTTTTTATTAGCGTTGGTTATAATCCAACAAAAAATATTCACATGAATTTTCCAGTCGTTTATGAAATATTTACGATTGTATCTCATATGTATTTTCTAATGAGTTTTCTTTCTTTTCGTAATTTGAATAGTTCTTACCTCATAAACTCTATTAGATTTCATTAATTTCAATATTTTATCGTCTTTACTGCAAGGTCAACACTGAAAGTCGATATAAATATTTCTGATAGACAATCATTTATCATTTCACAATAGTCGATACATTGTTGATCGATGTTTAAATACTTGGATAGATGTTTCACTTGAGGGCACATAAATTCCGAACGCGTTATAGCTTCAATTATAATATGACCTGAAGTATAAATTTCTCTCCAAATAACGATAATACATTTCTTTAGTGTATTTCGTAATTCAATTTCTAGTGTTTCACAATGCATCATAAGAATGTTCTGATAACCTCTACTTTTGGATAACCGATAATAGAAACTTGCATGGCTATGTTTGTCAACATCATACATAAACATACAGTTGAAGTGTATTATGAAACATTCGAAATTGAGAATCGAAATTCTGAAACTACATTTATACATGCAGGTACAATGAACAATGCTGAAATAGTCCTTCGCATTATCCATGAATAAAAGGAGTCAACGTTGCCAGTTGAGGATTCGAAATAGAACATACAGTTCGCCTTGATAGTAGTTCTGATATGATAATGTGATATATGGTGATCAATTTATGTGATAATTGTGAATACAAAGATATTAATAGAAGGACATTGCATCAGCCATCAAAAAATGAATTATCGAACACTTCAAGAATAAAATTCGAGATAGTCAATGAGACATTGACTCGATATCTCCTTCCAGTATATGATGGCAGTTTGCTCAACATATCACATAACCCCTGCAGATCAACACAAAATATCCGAATTCACGAAAATTCTGAGAGTATCAATGTCAGTCTGGCATAAATGAAGGCTATGAAAAATCTCTACACAAATCATATTTTCATTCGAATAGCATTGTTTATCAGTTCGCGGTATGTCATTCACAGTCAATCGGAATTAGTACTGTCCGGAGAAAATAAATATCTGTTTTGTATCACCGGACATGAATACCTACTGAATCAATCCAAACATTATCCGCATGTGGCTTCAAGTCAGATTGAGAAGGGAAAAACATGTTTTATTTCATCACATGGAACGACCACCAAAACGATGGATCCATATTGTATTTGGATCAAACAAGTTGTCGCACTATTCTGGCATAATACCAACACACACATATATATATTAAAATAACTATTTAGTGTGTCTCATCTAACCTCCAATTTGAACCAATCAGGATGCCCTATTCATTGAATTCAAATACATTTGGAACCAACTATGGGCGTCGCTGGAGGTTAGGATCTCACGTATATAACCTTCGATACAATCCGTTTATATATTCCAATTCACATATGCACTGCTATTTTCTATTTTCGTGTGCAGAATATCAACACAAATTGTTCATTTTCATATAGAAAATATTGATGGTTCACAAATTCCGAATCAAAGCACATTTGTTTGAGGAATCATCCACTCGCAAATCAACCGTACATCATAAAGATAGATCCTCAGGAAAAGGTTGAATAAACATAAAGTATATATTTGGACGTAAAAGGAACACATTAGGTACCGGTATCACAATAGGTAAGGGAAATTATAAGGCTAATGAATGTACAAATGACAGACATGTTGGAATATCCAAAACAATTTGAAATTGCAAACTTCGAGCAAGTGCATCAAAAGTTTTGTTTTGATTCCATTCCGTGTTTCATCCATTTGGGATCATGACACTACTCTCCACGCCGAATTCGTCTTTTGTTTTGTATGTGTTTTCAATCATTCCTCATACTATATCCCCTCAACTATGATTCCTGGATTGTGACTGGTCATAATTCATGAGGATTTATAACCTCGCAGAACCTTGATTGACAGTGGAGGTGGTGAAATTTATCGAAATTTCATTGCACATTTGTATAGATTATTATATGGTTTTTGCATATTTTCCAGACTTGATACAATACTGTGTATAACAAGTAGCCAACAATGTTTCGGAGACCACTGAAAACTTATGGAAAGAATCCGAACAGACCGATTTCCACAACCAAAAAACTAATAGATTATCGCCATAATGTATTCGAGTCGAGTGATTCAGATGATGATATACTGAAATCGAATGGGTCAAGCCATTCAACCACGAACGATCCATTTGAATCAACATTCGATCGCATTGCGCGAACTGCCAAGTACTTGGATACTTGAATTTTTAACCCAGATTTCATTTGTTTATTGGACTACAGAGTAATCTTGTTCCAGATTACCACCTGTGCCATCAGATCAGAATGGAAATAGTTCGATATTGTATGTCAGCAGCAGTTCATCGAGTAGTTTGACCGATGAAAATTGGATTCAAAACATTAAACAAAGTCCAAAAAGACCACAGAAAAAAATAACGAAGGGGAAACGTAGGAAAAAAACAGATCCAGATAAAAAAATCAAGGTCGAAGAGAGTGACAGAACCCAAACCCTGAACAGGAAGAGACAAAATAATCTACGAGTTGAAAATAATGACAAAAGAACTAATGTCGAGGCGTCACAGCCACAACGAAAAGCAAGGCGTGCGTCACGAGAGCACCTAATGATGAAATCTCTTGTTAGTTCCAACAATTTAGATACGAACCCAAGTTCCGTTATAACCTCGCCATCAGCAAACGTATTGAAATCTTGTTGCGTTGAATTAACACGTGTGAATACTCCAGAGAACTCTCTCAAAAATGACGACGAATTACAACCATCGATTACTCATAATGAGAGTTTCAGTCACAATGAGAACTTGATAACTGATACCACATCAAGTCAAACTCCATTCGTCGATCATCACGGAAATAAGTTCACAAATATCAGAGACTGCCGTATCGTTTTATCTCGTTTAGACGTGAATCGAGTAATGCCATCAAAGTATTCCTTAACGCCCACTCCGAAGGTGATCAGTAGCACACCTTTTAATCGACGAATTATGCCATGGAACTTGAAACCATCATTTTCACCAATCACAGATAAACCTAATGACACAGTTGATGTATCAAGTACAACTGACATGAACGATCTCAGCGGAATTCATGATATAACTGATAGCACGACAAATATAAATAGAGTGAAGGGCCGTCAGTCGCAGAAATCATCGGTAATTGAATTGAAGTCCTGTGACAGTGCGCTAATGCAATCTTGTAACAATCACTCACCGAAAGGCGAGATGACCGCGTTTCCTATCCACGATGAAAAATCAACAGAATTGCTGTTCGACACTAATGATTCAATTGACAAGGTCAATGATAACCCAAATAGCGTGTCAAATAAATTTGACAGTCGTGAAAAGTCTACGGTCCTTACAGAAATAGAAGGGAAATATACTCGTACACTCAGTCTTTCATCTGATGAAAACAAAACCCGTTCAATGTTCGAAGAAACGAAGCTTGAAATAGATGATACTGTTGATAATTCAATCCCCAATGAAGAGAGTTATGAAAGTAAACAAGAAACTGAACAATGGTCAACCAACAAATCGGAAATTGACAGTAAAATTGAGGATATTTCTGCATCATCTGCAACTGAAAGTAAGGAATCCAATGCATCACTCCTCAGTCAGATGACAAATACAATCAACACAGTTGATTCTAATGATCTCAAAACCAGTTCTGATGAAAGCAGCCGAACGTCAAATAGAGATACATCTGAGGACTCTTATCAGCTGCATGTATCAAATTCATCACCGAATACTAGCAGCTCTGACCCAAATTCAAAAGAAACCTCTCAAAGAAAGTTCATTGATGTAGACAGTAGCGGTTCAAGTATCACTGATGTTGACGACGAACTTGATCACTCGAACAACGCCGAACCCGTCGTTTTATTGACGCGTTTGAGTGAACCTAAAGGAATCACGAAAAGGCGTCATAAATATGTGAAATGGGATCACCAGTTAGGAACAATTGCTGAAAGCTCCGATAAACTCACATCTATTATGACATCAAATCAAAATGAATTAGACAGGAAACGATCAAATGTTTTGAAGAAGTTCGAGTTATCCAGCGAATTGTCTGAACCAAGAAAGAGTATGGCGCAACGTTCTTCGAGATATACACGATCTCACACTCAAAATGAAAACCATTCGACAACTCTTGATGGAAGCCACAATGACGATCAGATGAGAATGGTGTATCTCAAACCCGGAAAATCATGGGCTAGATCATTGTCCATTTTGAACCATATCAATAATAACGATGATATCGAAATGCTGTCTGTAGGGAAAGGCAAAAGATGGCAACAAAGTGTGAAAAATGTACTGGATATGCAATCCCAAGGTAAGATTCGTTCGATCTGTTGAAATCATCTCTGTTTATTCCATGTTTTGTATTGAGCAAGAGAAAACAGGCACATACTGAAGTTGGTTACTTTTAGAAGTAATTGAAGTTATGAGCGTCATCAACTATACAAAATTTCCAAATCGGTGCCTATTAGTTAACCGTTCACATTTTTTTTATATGAATATATTTGTCAATACATTTTATTGGAATTGTTCATTCCTTGAAGAATTTTAATTGTACTTGTCGAATATTTGATTCGAATTCTGATAATTTACTTTTGCGGATCAATTGAATAATGAGACGAATAAATTTCTCAGTCACTGCTGCGTAAGAACGACAAATCTTCCGAGAATTGGTAAATGGGTGAGTAGTAATCGATTCTTCTTTAATTCACTGACTCCCATATTTCGTGGCCGTTTCAGGTGTATTACAAAGTTGTGTTAAAAATGGAGGAAATGAAAATGATGAGTATGCGGCATCGGTTGGAATACATGGGAGCGATGTCACGCGTATTTCATCATCAACGGTCACTGGCACTGTGGAATCTACAAGCCCTGGTCGATTCGTACGAAGAGTTTCAATCCGTGTTGTGCCCGATAAAAAGTATTCAAATATTAAGGATAAAGATATGAGAGACACATCATTCCTCGAAGTTTATGGTATATCAAGAAGTAAAAATCGTAAAACACTCGATAGTAGACCAACATTAATAGGTACATCATCAATATCTCACCGATTCCATGAACAAAAAAATGATGATATTTTTGTTTTATCCATACCATAATTTCAATTATTTACTTGTGATCATGTAGGCCAAAGAAATACACTTGTCTATAACTTACGATGCTCGAATGTGAATGTTGGTACTGTTGTACCAGAACCAGTTGTCGCAGCGAGAAATGTCGTTCTGCAACGTTGCAATCAGGCCGATTGCGTTCCTTTTGAAGAGTGCTATCCGGAAACGTTTGTGTCATTTTTTGCGCTTTACTCCACTTGACTTCTAGACAGGTTTATTTATAACTGTTGTTTCCCTTCTTTTCAGTTTTCTAGAGCACTGTCGGAAAATCGGTGAAGGCGTGTACGGTGAAGTTTTCTTATTTGAGAATAGAAAAGAGAAGTCTGTGATAAAGATAATTCCGATTGAAGGTGAAAAATTAGTAAATGGTGAACCACAAAAGAAATTCTGTGAAATTTTGTCAGAGATCATTATTGCAAAGTAAGTGGAATGATGGTGGAATCGTCGCTTCTTTCTCGTATCTACTGTGATTCTTTCATATCTACGGAAATCAATGAGAGTTTCAAATGTTCGCCTGCCAATATTGTTTTCTGAATTAATTCGAAACAATACGTTCCACATGTTTCATCATCTAGTTGTTCAATTTTGCAGAGAACTCCACGATTTGAGATTTCATAATGTATATAGAACGAGTGGATTCGTTGAAGTGAAAAATATACGATGCTTGATTGGGAAATATCCACAGAAGCTCATCGAACATTGGCAGTTGTACGATGAAGAAAAAACATCTGATAACGATTGTCCAAGTATGTTTACCGATGATCAACTGTATATCGCATTGGAACTTGGTCATGGTGGCAAAGATCTTGAAGCTTTTGTGTTCCAAAATGCCACTGAAGCCTACTCATCATTCGTACAGGTAAAGTATCGGGTGTGTATGAAGGTATTGCCACGTATCATCACAGATTTTCTACTTATAGGCTGCATTGACTCTAGCTGTTGCAGAAAAATCATTAGACTTTGAACACCGTGATTTACATTGGGGAAATATTCTCATTTCGAGAACCAATGAAACTGAAATGTCTTATAAACTCGATACTGAAGAAATAACTTTTGCATGTAAAGGTCTCAAGGTAATTAGTTCCCACACTCAAACCCATGAATGACCGAGTTGTATGTTCTCATTCCGAATGAAGTTGCTCTAATCGTTATAACCATTCATACCAGGTGGCGATTATTGACTTCACATTATCTAGAATGTCATACCAAGGATGTTGCATGTTCAATGACTTGGCATTAGATCCAGCGCTATTCACTGCGGCTGGCGAATATCAATTTGAAATTTATAGATTAATGAAAGCAAAAGTTGGGTACGTAAATAACTAATCTTTATGCGCTTCCTTTATTACTCTCCATTAGTTTTTCTTCACCACTGAACTTATTCATTCTTCCACAGTAATAATTGGCAGTTATTCGAACCCTACACGAACATATTGTGGTTACATTATACACTAGATAAAATGATCATGGGCGTTCGATACAAAAAGGTTATAACAAAAATACATAAAAATGGAATATTGAAATTGCAAGAATTGAAGGATGAACTGTTGAATTATGACAGCGCTTATGACTTTATTACGAGTTGTGACAAATTGTCGGGTTTGCTACGCAGAACCTCCTCTCATTAACATATATTATTACATAGAAGAATTTTTTAAATGAATTTTTTAAATAAAGTATTGTATCGATATTATTGATCAAGTCAATAGTTTCCAGTGCCATATACAAAGCTCTGCGCTTCACGAATTGGATGTGATCGATGTCGACATAAAGATTTATTTTCAGTATTTATCCCAGAAAATATATTATGAACGCATTTGATAAAATGAAACCAAATAAATTGTTCAATTCATATTCAAAATATTGTTTTACATGACCCAGACACAAAATTTACTGATAGTTTCTAACCATAATCTTCCGTGTGGCTTGTTGAATCGTCCCAAATTATTTATCACCCACTTGAACGGTACGAGATTCGTCCTGTTATGCACCACCAAGATCAAGATTTTATCAAATTGATTACAGGACGAAGGTCATCGAGTCATACAGCAGTTATTTAATGTAAACGAATAGCAATACTTGCATGAGAATATTTTATTTTCATCGGAGCAGGATCAACATACGTAAAAATAATTCTAGGCGTTATCACTTCATCTAAATCATTTTCACATCAAATTTCTACAGGTTGTAAATTTTCCCCAGAGCCCACATTATAATATCTTTGCTTGTAGTGATGCGCTGGGTAATATGCTACACAACATTCTTCATTATTGTAATAAGGTTTTATATCAAGATACTCTTGTACCAAGACACCAGACTTCAACATTCTATGAGCAATCTACGAAGAGTTATAATGGGAGGAAAAAATAGATTGAACAAATATGTAACTGAAGTATATTCAATCCCAGTGTACCTGTGCCGTATCATGACCAATTTTGTTCCCAAATAGTCTTAGATGTCGCATCCACGTACTCTTTTTTATAGTATTCAAAATATCCGCTGTACCAGTGTCGTCAATTCTATTGTGCGAAATGTCAAGAAACCGAATTCTTGAAAACGGTAAAGCAAAACTCAAAGCTCTAAAGCAATGCAATGGATAGTGTCAAAATCATTGATTGTCTTCTCATGATGTTTCTACTTCTCATGAAAAAGTATTTGGGAACGTTGCACATACCTAGCGCCAGTGGCCGTCATTATATTATGCGAAAGCATAATACCAGCTAATGCTGGTCTTCGATAAAACCATTGGCATATCGATTCGATCCCATGATCTCCAATGTTATTGCAACTGAGGTCGAGTAGGAGCAAAGAGTTATTAAATAATCCATCGTGCAACATCAATTCTATGTCATGACAGGAAAAGTTGAATTTTTGTAGATGTAGCTCTCTCAGACACTTATTTGTCTGTTTGAATGATTAGAAATCTGCTCATAATATCGGAAACGTTGAGGGATTGAATCAAGATAAATGACAATACTTTTAGCATAGACCCCACCACAGCAGCAAACTGAGCACCATTGTAATTGAACATGCCTGTTGGGTTGGGTCGACTGATATCCAAAATTTTCAGAGTATTGTTGAATTCATTCAGATCTGGTTTCATAATTGTTATGAAACATATCAAACTTGATATTGTCTGATCAACTTCGGCGATATCAAGGTGTTCAATATGTGAATTTTTACAGAGCATCAAAGCTATTTTTTTTGCTGCCTTAGTTATTCCACATAATAAATAATATTCATGTCATTGAGAAATTGGGGGGTGAATCATACTAAACCTGAAAAATATAGTCACCCCGCATCCAAATTTATTCCCGTTCAACCGAAGAATTTTAAGATTTAATTTTCCACCATTCTCGCACATTTTTTCAATACCGATAGGACCAATATCGTTATTTTGGACATTCAATTCTGAAACATTATTATTGACCTGGAAAAAATTTTTTTGATTCATTTGATTTCATCTTCGGAAGAAATTTTTCTACAATTACAATTATATAATCGATCATATCAATGAATCCTCCACATTGAATACAATTGTATGCCAAGTTGATTGACACTATATTGATGTTTTTCCGGAGAAAATTTAAAAGATGTTGAATATCATCATCATGTAATCGTCGCCTGAACACAAACCAATCCAAATGTCAATGAAATTGTTCATCAGTTCAACGGTCCTTCCAATTGAATATACCAACCCGACTCTTAGGAATAAATTATTGCCATTCAACATTAATTCTCTCATTCCATCATGACCTGTCATACAAAAGTACGCAAAAAATGTATCATCCATTATAACATCATTATTTGAATCTCTATTGAAACTCAAAATATTTATTGTTGATACGTGATTTTCATCCTTATGATGTTCAAAGTCACATTCACTTTCACCGTCATGCACTTCACTTTGTCTCGAAGGATTATTTAAGTTGTCCATTTGTGAAAGTTTGCTAAATTCCCGATCACTCAATCCGATTTTCATTTGTCGTCTTGTATGTATAATCGCTACTGGTCCAATATCCGATAAATAAAGATAAATATGGTCCCAAACATGCAAGAAAGTCCTGGAACGTCAATGATTAAAGCAGAGAAGAAAAAAATCAAGGTTGTCCCGTTGCGGGAAATGTTCGAAGGTATTAATTCATGTGTATGTTCTATTTCATAATCCTGTTTTCTTCTCAAAATGGCAATCACATATTGAGCGATGTTCAATATAGCGTATAGTCTGTGGAATCATGTCGCTGGAATTATGGACGTTGATACTCTGTCATTTTCCCAACTTAACAAATGGTTAATGTCTGCACAAATTGTTGACATGTCACGCGTAACCACAACTGACGCATTCCTATGTTTCTTTCAATTTCGTAAACGGGCCATCGAATATCATGAATTTCTCCGTTTTCTTGAAGATTTGGCCGAAACAAAAGATCTGTGTCTTAATGACATGAAATACAAATTACAAACATGCGGTAAACCACCGATACCTCCAGATTTCGATACAGATGACAAGCTTAGAAAATAATCTATCTTTCAATATAATAAACGACATTCTATATACAAGCTTTATTTCCTCAAGTAATCCATATTGTATATGAGAATATCTCGCAAATAATCGACATTTGATAACATATTTATATATTTACATTGATATGAATCGGCAATATCAGCGTATAATTTAATGCTTGGCCAATAACGTCAGTAACCGCACCGAGATCCTCTCAGTAACTGTGGTGATTTTCACGAAATGTAAAAATGCTGGATTATATTGAATTGTTTTTTGGAAGGAAGGATGAAAGATCATCTGAATGAAACCCCTGATATTGACTTCTTCAATTTGCCACGACGATCATCCCCACATAAAGCTAACCCGTTAGAAAGGAAAAAAACACGCACATGGCGCACTAAAGTTTTTTTACAATATTACAATTAATTACAATTCTACTTAGCCCTAATATGTTTGATCTTCCATTCAATATCCGATACCACCATTTCCGAGACGACTGTACAACAATACCAAAAAAAATGATGTGAATGAAGAATTCTTTTGCTGTCAATTGTACATAAACTAGAGTATGGAACCTGAATTGATTACTGCAGAAGGTGAATGAGATAAATCGAATAACGCGAGATCCTTCGAATTTTGAATTACACGAGCTACTATACATAAACATCCACTATTCATCTTTCCGTTCAACAAAATTTTCTATCTTTAAACATTCGGGATCGGTGCATTTTTGTGAATCCATTGTAACCCCTCTCTAACATTAAATAAACTCACTCTACCAAGAAAACTGGCAATCAACTGATATTCTGGCATTGTGCGCCGTCCACAGGAGCGAGTTGACATTTGCCGATGAGTGTTCCATTGTGACTTTCCTTTCTCAACATACACTGCATCAGGACTCAATACTTTGATTTCACGACCCTCGCAGAGAACTTTCGTTGTTAAGCACAGCAGCCATTGGAGAATTTCATTACTAGATGGAATTTTACTTCTCCGGGATAACCAAGAGCTCGGTACCCATAAATACAATTGCATTATCGTTGCTGCCATTTCTGAATTGAGACGCTGTGAACAAATAGATGTTGATGTGAATATATATAAATCACTACAAGGAAGGTAAATTAAATCGGACGTGTATGCTGAAAACTAGAAAATATTCCGAACCTTATACATATTTCTGCTCAAAATATTTTGAATGAGTGCAGCTATAATTGGTGGAACGCTTTCGGGTAGCACTGGGAGCTCATGATCGACATAACTGTGGTTTTTCAAAGGGGCTTTTTCTTTCATGGTACCATAAAATGGATTCGCTAATCCGAAAATTTCATATGCAATTGTACCAGCAGTCCAGAGATCAGATTTCGTATAATTGATACTCGTGAATGGGCCTGGTTCGGCAGTTACGACTTCTGGCGCCATCAATGTTGCATTACCACCTTTATCAACGTCATGAGAATTGAATGGAAGATAAAGACCATGGTGTTTATCCGCTAAACAACAACCGAAGTCAGTGATTACCAATGATGGACAATTGTCAGACTCTTCAGACAAATCAAGCAGAATATTGTCACTCTTCAAATCTCTAAGAAACAAAAAAAATCCAAAATTGAAATCAATAAATTCAATTTCACCAACATTTTCAGATCAAGATGTAGCTGTATGAGATACCTATGCGCAATTCCATGAGAATTCATGTGGTTGACACCCTCCAATAATTGTGCCAACAACAAAACCGATTCCCGAATATCAACTTCATGATTTATCATGTATTGTTTCAAAGTCGTATTGTATCTATCAACATAGGAATAATAACATTATAATCTGTTGCTACATATGATATGATTCTTCCATACCTCTTCATGAGCAAGAACAAACTCATATTTCTGCCCGAACCATCTGGGTTGATTCGCGCTGGCAATGCATCTGGATAAAGTCTAGATGAGCCAGGCAAACATGGTACTTTATCAGCAAATACGTGATACATAGCGACGATGTTCGGATGTGGAGGAAGTGAACGTTTGTTGTCGGCCATTCGTTGTTCCCAATCTGCAAGCTCTTCAGTTTGATGATACTGTCTGGTTGGTACCGTTTCGCGATACATTGCTTTAAGTATAGTCAATGCATTAGACTCCGCATCGTAGTTGAACATCATTTTCAAAGCCAATGGGAATTCTGATATCATTTCCGTATTCTTTGCAAGAACTGGACCGTTAGAGTCACCGTCTACATCTGTATCCCTCATACGCACTGCATAGACAACTGCGGAGCAACCCTTAGCGATGGGTGGACCAATTGTAAAATCCTTCAAACCCGTTACCCTGTCTTTGACATCAGTTGTGTTATAATTCTGATCGTTTTGAGGCTTCGTCCATTGTAATTTCGATACAGCATCACGTATTTCCCAACAAACACCTTCAAGCTCTTCATCCTTCGTTAGAATACCTGTGCCAGATGCCAATGAAACACCAACGAGTGCAAAAAACGGCCTCGAATCACCAATTAATAAACGATTAGTTGCTTTCTTCCGTAATTCACCGGCGAGACTGTTGGTAACACGATTCAATATATTATTAACGAATAATCGTCGTGCCTGAGCTCCAATATAACCAAGTGTTCTACCGTAGGTGACATTGTAGCTACCCTGAGACGACTGGCTCAGGGGTTTGCCTGAAATATTTCCCGATTAGTTATTATATTATAATAGAATCATTCTGCAATCGCAACTGAATTAAACATCTCAGACACTTACCTACTTCAGCAACTTGTATGTTGTTGGGATGACGTCTTGTAATCCGTTGTGAATAATGTGATTCGTTATAGCGAAACGCACGAATGAGAATCCGACCATTTTGCACAATACGTTGAGCAACCATGCGAATCGACATTTCTGAAGATTCTTGGGCTGGTAATGCCCAACAGCGGGCTAGCCCAAGTTCGCAGAAACCCTTCACGATGATCACGTTTTTGACTTTCTTGACATGTACCACAACTCAAAGAGAGCACCAAGATGTACTGCGCACTTTCTCACTATGCACTCAACCTCCGGCTACAGAAGAAATGATATACGTCATAAGATTCGGATATCAAAATGAAAAAATCATATAATATACATACATTTATCTTCGCACCAACAATTCCAATTCGATAAGCAAACTCATGGTTTACTGATACTTCATCGTACAATAATATTTGGAGCGCTGCAGTTATCAGCAAATTCGTACTGGAATTTGTCCATGGAAAATTACCGTCATTTACAAACCCGATCGTATAACCAGAGTCACGGAACGGAATCTGGTACACTACAAATAAATAAGAAATGAGGAACAAGCCATTGATCCAATAGACATTCATCATCGTTGCATACGATTGGTCAAATATTCGGTTCTTTGTCCTTCGTTCCCTCTCGATGGTCATTTCCAACATTATAAATAAAGGTCATATCTTCAATCTGTATGAATCGCATTACATAAAAAATTATTTGCTCATTTAACGTATGAATAACTAAATGAGTTATAAATAGGATTTGGCGACCATTTCATGTTTGACCGCGATCATTAACATCTCGAAACCTATTTCCAGCTTTCCGAAAAAATATTGAATGAATCGTTTTTGCGCCGATTTTGACTGCGTAAGGATTATTCTCCGAAGAAAATTCCAATTTTCTGAAAAACGTAATAGTGGGAGATGAATAAAACTAATGCAAAATAGTTGCCTTGTAGTCCAGCCATTTTTCTTCTTGACCCGATATTAATTTAATATTATTAAGATAATTCCGTAATAGTTATAACGCTGATGTCGAACGTATTATTATTCGACCTCCATTTCGAGTAAAATGGAATGAATTCAACTTTCGCTCGATCTGTGAAAAATTCATAACTTTGTTCTTTCCGTTTCTTATAGATCTTACAAATCATTTAGTATTCAAAATGTTCCAATTACAGAGGAATAATATGATATTCGGCCCTGTAATACAAATGAACCAACCAGTCGAGAAGTTCCCACCAATTTCTATTCGATATGATTACCCTCTTCTATATAAATCCTTATGGCGATTCTCCAATGGAACTCATGTTCAGCGTGTGCGCATTTCAATTCTCGAATAAACTAGTGGGGGGAATTCGGCGATGGAGTAGATGTGACGAGTCAAAATCCGAAGGAAACTCTTTCACAAATTGGACTTTACGTTCACTACCCGATAGTTTCCAGTGTGTGAATTTTGAACTGTTTATTGCAGTTACACATTCATCTGAAGAGAACTATTCAAAAACAACATGCAATCCGATATGGACATTTGCTAAATTGTATTTATTTTATTACAGTATGGTATTTCGTGAGTGATAGAGCTCAATATTTGAATGTGGTGGTGACCTCGAATGATTCATGATCCTGAATGCGATTTATGAATGATTACTGATAAATACCATGGAGCCAGTTGCAGATACGAACGACAGTAAGAAAAGAAGGTCTATCCATTTGACAGCTGAAGAAAAGTTGGAGATATTGAAAAAAGTAGACGATGGACTGCCGGTGGCCATGATTGCTAGTGTTCATAACCTAGCTCCTACCAATATATACCGTTGGTTGAAAGAACGTCAAAGTATTGAAGAATGTAGAACGCGGGGACCAAAATCAAAACAGATCAGATCAACTCGGAATGAAGAGGTAAACAGTGAATTGCATAAATGGTTTTTAGAAATGAGAAATCGAGGTCTGCCAGTTTCTGGTCCATGTTTGAAAGGTAATCGTTCATATATGTCAAGCGACTCATTTTTCATTTTCATCATGTATTCATCATTGACAACTCTATATCACCAGTAAACCTTCATCAGAACTGAAAACCATATTTCCTTGCAGTGAAAGCCCTAGAGCTCCATGAAAAGTTGGGTGGGACTGAGAGATTTTTAGCAAGCGAAGGATGGTTAAACAAATGGAAAGTAAAATATGGAGTTCACCTCTCATGGAAGCTAGAAGAAACAGAGTCAGTTAATACATCAGCAGCTGAAGATTTCAAGACGAATTTCGAAAATTGGATTGAAATTGAAAATCTGAAGCGATGTCAAATATTTAATGCTGATGAAACTATTCTCAATTTCAAATCAATGCCAAATGAATTACCTACAAGTAAAACGGGAAAAGATACACCAACACTTATAACAAATAAAGATCGTGTTACAATCATGCCTTGTTGTAATGCGGATGGATCACTGAAGTTACCTCTCCTCGTAGTTGGGTCATCAGCCGCGCCACAGTCCTTAAAAGGTGTTTCGAAAGATGTGCTTCCAGTGTGGTATGCTTCTCAAAGGTCAGCAATAATGAGTCGGGAAATATTTGACAATTGGATGCACGACGAGTTTATTCCGCACGTCACCCGATTCTTGCAAATTCAAGGATTACCTCCAAAAGCCGTACTTCTCTTAACCAATGCTCCATCACATCCTGCTTCAGAAGTTGTGAGTGTCGGTGATATTATGGTTGTATTTCTGCCGTCTGAAGTAACAAATCTGATCCAACCAATGAGCCAAGGTATCATAGCAAATTTGAAGAAACGTTATAGATGGTGGTTTTCCACGTCAATTTTAAATAGTCAAGTAGAAAATGTATCCGTAAGTGATAAATTGAAATCCGTCACCACAAAAGATATAATATTCTGGCTCAGTGGAGCATGGGACGGTGTATCACCAATGAGCATATCGAAAAGCTGGAATTCGTTATTGTCAGAATCACCATCGATCGTTAAACTTGAATCGTCGCAAGAAGTGATGACTGATTCGATCGTAAAAATTCTCCGACGCTTGAACGATTATAGAGATGTGAGAGCAGAAACGGTAAAAGATTGGTTAGTAAACGATGAAGATTGTTGTTCGGAAGAATTATTAATGGATGAGACTATAAGAACGAGTAGAAACGAAAACGACGATGGTGAATTAGAAGGTGAGAATCAATATCATCTCTGATATTTGCATATACAATTTAATTATGCATGATTTAATAAGAAAGTGCTAAACTTTATGACTCTCACTTTCCAGACTCTGAAGAATCTTTGCCAGAAAAAACTCCAGTGACAGTAGAAGATGCTGAGTTAGGTATAACTCATGCCATTCAATTTCTCGAACAAAACAAAATTGCTTCCAAAACTGATATGACTTGTTTGAGGAAACTGCAAAACAAAATTATAGCAAGAAAACTTAATATATAAGATATCAGTCGTCATGTCCTTATATTGTTGCGGTTGATTGGGATATTTCTGCCTTAAAAAAAGTTCAAAACCTAAAAGATGAATGAATTTCTCATTTTCTTTTTACAATATGATGAATCATTTCTACAGCTGTGACTATTGGCGTTGGAATCATAGATTATGGTTATTTAATGTTTATTGGTACTAACTAAGATGAAAATATGCAACTTTCAATACAAACATCAGTCATATTCAAATCTTCATTCATTCATTCCGACTTTGGCTCGTATTGAAATAATAACGTTCCATGATAAGACATGGATTGAATGCCCAATTCATGAAATACTTTCTCGCAATGGGGCATTCGTTCTCTAACTCATTGTAAATCAACTCCCCAGTTTTCAATATGAAAAGGTTACGAATGCACTTTCACATTATGGTCACCAAGTATTCATGTAACTTCCTATTCACATTTTGTTTGAACGACCAGATAACAGGATTGGTTAGAAACCGAATCATCAGGAGTGAGGAACGGCATTCTGTATTTGGACTCGAAGTTGCCCAATCTGCACCAACAGCCTAAATGCAGAAAATTCATAAAGAATCAATCATATACTTATTGAACTTCCTCAATTTTCGCCCTGAATCCAAAATCATTCCTGACAATTCTTCATATAACGTCTACTAACTCCCAGATTGTATCCAAAATTTGATAGTTCGAATTATCATTCCAATCTATCATTGCTTATCTGAACCAACCTGAACAACATCACCATACTTAACCTATAAATGGATAAATGAAATTACATATATGTATAACTCATTCAAAGTATACATCACAGTCAATCGTATGATTTTGTTATCAATCACAGAATATTCAAGTAACAGCAATGTATCGCTACGCACTGCGTACTATACAACAACGAGTGAATTGGAATATGTGATTTGAAAAAAAGCGCCAAATATGAATGGTGGTTCTGTGATACTTGTGTACTAATTCATCTTACTCCCACTTCCATCCTGGCATTTAAAACTCATAAAACATAAGCACGTATAATAAACTTTGTAAATCATATTCAAATTTATTTTCCACGTGGAAAAACGCATTAATTGAATTCTTCACCTAAACGGAAGGAAAAAATCCATCTAGCATAATCATAGCAATGATCGTAAACTCAAAGGTCGCGGCTGTAACAGCTGATTCATGTAGGTCCATAGCACATATATATTCAATAGCACCAACACAAACTTGGCGTGAGGTTATAAAAATGGAGAAAAAAGTGTAGTTCACTCGGCTGCGACTGTACCGTTTCCCCACCACAGAGCCATTACATACAGCGAGACATTTGTGTTGGTATATGATTCATCTATACAGGGTGAGCCTTAACTCAAGGACACGAAGCACGTGACGTTATAGAGGAGAGAAAAATATTAATAATGGCGTTTGAATCATTTCCCTATCTTGATTTCTTAATTTGTTATAACTTTTTGAAAATTCGCCATTTCATATACAGATATTGCTGTGAAGCGGGAAACACGAAGAGTCATGGATATAATATCACCATTATTGCGTGCGGCACTCCGCCACATCACGTAACAAGAATAAATAG
>JABMBR010005662.1:0-131050 GCA_018881525.1 Meteorus sp. PSUC_FEM 10030008
ATATATATATATATTTGCTTACATATGAATAGAATTGACTTGAAGTTTAAATTAGTTTGGTAAACGTTGTATTTCAACATTTACGCAAAGAGTTTGTTGAATTCAATGCGAACTTCAAGCTTGGGTAATATTTATTGTCAAATATTACTTTGCTTGAATACAGCTTGACAAACTTTGTGATGACAACTACATCACCTTTGTCCATTATCCAAACATTAAAGTCGCATTTGTAATAACGCTAATAACTCTAAGTATATTATTTATAGAGTTGATTTCTTTCTCGCTCTATGAATATGATTTTTTTTTCATTATTTCCTTTTTTATCATAATTATTTTCTTCACTTCTTTTTTTTTCTTCTCCTCCCTCTCTTAATACCCCCTCACTATTCACTTGGAATATGATTAATTAAAATGACACATTTGCAACCTGTCCTGGGAAATGAATTATAAATTCACATTATTATTTAATATCTCATTAATCCTGAAAGCCAAACCTTGAAAAGTCGTGTGTAGTAAAACAGAAAAATTGAATTGCCGACAAAATGCATAAAATGAATAAATGTAACATATAAATATAATTTACTTCAAAGGAGCTTTTTGTTTGTTTATGCATTGAATGAAAAGTGAATTTGTATATATGAATACTGATGCGAAAATCAAAATAAAGGGACAAAAAAACCCTGAAAACATCGTGAACAGCAGAGCATGGGAACATGAACATACATATTTATACAGATAAACGAAGACGAATTACGAATATTTGGTGTATCATTATGTATATTATCGTCTCGAATTTTAGAACATTCTTCGATTAGGAGCTTGGACGATGTCAGAAGTGAGCACCTCATTGTCACACCTTGCTACCAAATAAGAGCGCAATGTAGCTTGTACATCATGCGTCTGTGTGTATGTCTATGTGTCTCGTTAACATTGCTGCTTTTATGAATAATATATCTCGTGAAATCAATATAATACGACAGTTCATGCGCGAGAGAAACGACGAGCCAGACGATTAGTTATTTATCACTGGCCTACATTACACCGATTTATCCGTGGATGGATATATGTATTGTGAATGTTGATATGTATATTGAACGAGACAGGGCATGTGATGGTATACTGGAGCATACATAGCCTAACTTATCAGATGGCGTAAACAATTTTATGGAATCTGTATTTGTTCACGTGGTTTTATCGTATTGCACTGTCTATTCTTGGGCAACTTGACCCGATGCGACTTGTCGTTTTCTATTCGGCAACCTCAACTTCAATCATAAATGTACAATGTTACAAATGATTATTTATATGCAAAACTTTATGATGTATAGTTACATCGCCCTCCTTTTTTTCTGTTTCTACAGCAAGGAAAATATTAGTCACAACATCGTTGTTGTCAAATAGGGAACAAGATTGGCGTTATTATTGTCTCTAGGTGGGTTATTCTTGGACATTTCGACCTGACGATGACGCTGACCACAACCATGTCGATCGACTTTTCACCCCATTGCGTCAGTCCGACAATGGAGATATGTAGTCTACTTTACACATGTTTTTGGCGAGGATTGTCAGAGATACCATGAAGCGTCTTTTTCTACTGCCCGTTCTGATATTTGTTCACTTTATTCCCACTCAATGTCTATGGAAAGAGTATGGTTCTATGCATGAACATACACATGGTCCCTCTGGCTAATTTTTATGTACACATTGTATTTCAATGTTTTGAAATCTTTTTTGTCTTCCATCTACACAACAAATAGCGTTGAAACGGAAAGGCCTTTCTTTATTTGTTCATAGCAGGAACGGAATATGGAATTTTTTATTTAAATGTTAGTCTAACTCAATTGTTGTTGCGAGACAGGGATAAAATAAAAATTTTCATATTCCTGCACCATATTTTTTTCTCGTGATTTTATGCTATCATTTTTTCTTTCATATAGTAATAAAAAAAGTGATAAAAGCACTACAGGGATGGAAAGTTGAGGAAGAAAAAAAAATTGAATTGTGACAATGTCGTAAAATATAGAGTGACTAAAAATAAATATGTAAAAGAATAAAAAATCTTTTTTTACAACATTCGATGATAGTAGAGGGTCGACACCGTCTGTAAACCTACGAAGAGTTTTGGTCTAGCGCCAAAGTGTTGTAAGCTGGCGACGTGCACTCGCGCCTTTAGTGAGCTGTTATTATATTGTGTGAGAAAAACTCTTATGGTAAAATATCAAGGGCGTTTACATTTTATATTTAATGATAACTCTGACTTTTTGCACTTTTTTCTCCCTTCATTTTTATACTACTCACCCATACTATGATGGCTTGATATTTCTCTGCGGTGGCGCACCTTGACCACTCATAAAGTGCTTCAAGTACTTATTCATATTAAAATTTTTTGCGATCCACCTGTCTCATAAAGTTGTATATAAAAACAGTATAAACAACACTGTACAGCTAATTATATCAAATTGAATTAAATAATTGAACATTCGAAGAAACGTCAGACTGGATTCGACACTAATTAATGGTAGCATATTTCTAGAATGAAAGTATGAAAAAATATAATCATGAAAATTGGGGAAATATTTATGCATTGCTCTCTGCTATAGTTACTGAAATGATTTAAAATTAATGGGAGTGAATGAAGAATTTTTCTGGAACAGCAGCACTTTTTTAATTCTACTTACGAAAGTATTCATTAGAATGCACTGGATAGAATGTATCTGAGTGCTTCAAACTCAAACAAATATATAGCCGTATGTATAAGGGATATATATCAAGAGGGGTGATGAGTGACAGAGAGACGGAGCAGGTGAGAGATGCAGGAAAATATATGATGCTTCCTGAGGTGACTCGCAAAATGAGTGGGTGCGGCCTGACGTCAAAGATCGATGTCCAGGAATGACCGCACCATCATGCAGGACGTGTACATATATGTCATTTCTAATGGGATGTTCTGAAAAGCCCCGTGTGCTGCAAAGTCCATGTTGAGAATTTACCTCGTCAAAGAACTTAATTGCCAACAGAGACCGTGTGGAGTAGAAAGTTTATTCACCACTTCTCAGTTTCATTTTTTTTTCTTTTCTTTTTCCACTTCGATCGATTTGAAACCTCATGAATTTACTGCGTCATCAAGAAAAATCTATCGTATTTATTCAATGAGAAGTTACCGCTAAGAAATTCTGATGCACAAACCTTAACAAAATGGAACAATATGTGAAGGTAAATTTGAATAAGATTGATTAATTAAACATGGAATTTTCTATTGAATAGCCAATTGTTCTCATGAAATTAACGACAAGAACTATAATTTCAGGATCGCCGAGTGAAAATGATATTATGTTATGTATTTTATATGAAAGGCCGCGGGCCGAAAAACCATTTGAATACTATCACGCAAAATGTGCGGCCACTCAGAGTCCCATTCCATTGTTATGCGTCCACGTATGAATTTACTCATCGAAATATTCCCGACAGCCGTTGGCTATTCCGAGTGGATTATTGACCAACGCAAAATTTTGCCATATATACGTTTGTGAGTATATATAAATTGGTATATGTGTGTGAATATATATGTGTACGAACATATACACAGTTGGTTTCATTCTGTAAGCGCCTTGAGTGTAGCTGACTCAGTCACTGGAGAGGGCACATTGGCCCTCAGGCACCTTTCGAGTTTCTCTCATGTTGTGAAATTCCACAGGATGAATAATGGTCTAACATTTCGGAGACAAGCAACCAACCATTCCCCCTCATTCCCACAACCAAGATGCACAGAATATGACTCGAGGGGTCCGCCACCCTTCACGTATCCGATCCTTCCTCACGCCACTACTTATTGGCCGAGGCATACATGACGTCATAACAATGCCGAGATGAATGCACGTCAGATACTTGAATGAAAGTCAGCTAAGTGGTACGTATACACGAGACATTTGGACATTTTTTTACGAATGTCACTTTATCTATACGTTCATGCTATGTCAAGTGGTATTTCAATGATTATTAATACGAAATCGAAGAATTCTGACCTGGTAAAAACAAGGCACAGTAGAGTTACACTGAGTATCATCAACTGTTGACTCAAAGCTGACTGCGATTTCTGCATCGCTCTGTGCAGATCGTTCTGTAATGTAAAAATCACAAACAATAATGAAAAAACGAAATTGGGATTGAAATATTTACTGATATGAAGAGATATATGAACATGTGTTGTTGATGATTTGATACTTACGAACATATTTTCTAGTGAGTGCTTGGCCAGCCAACAATTCAAAAAGACCGGTATGAAGAGATTGCGCATTGGTGGGTAAAGTATCTGAAATTTATACATAACTAATTCAGTAACCGATTCAATCGAGCATATGAATAGTGGGATAATATCAAACTGTCCTATCATTGAAGTGTCGTAGTATCCAAAATAATTAATTGGTTACCAGGAAACAATAGTTGAATTGTGTGGTCAGTGTAGATATATCCACGGATGGAGGGGGATGAGGGGTGGACTAATGGCAAATTTTATTGACATTGAGAAATGTGAATACAAAGCGAGTATATCACAATTGCTCATGATCAATATATATGCGAACGAATATGTATGCGTGTATATCTGTTTTCCAAAACGAAATGGCCACCTGACTAATGACATGAATTACACGCGATTACAGTTCGTATCATGATCCAATTCAAATGGTGTTTGATAAACATTGAGTCCTTTCAACAACATTCGAATGAAGGTGTGTTCGTGTTCACAAACCATTCTCGCAGCTTTACATTCGTTTTGTATCTCTTTTTCTTACCTACTTTTTTTTGTCGATGTCACTTACTTATATCAGTAAGTATTTGTCTCTCATGAAACTATGAAATCTCAAGCAATTCCAATACAATAGTTATGGATGTCAATGGAATACGAGTAGGAAAAGCAATTTTCAAAGAAGCAAGTGTCGATTTTCGTTTCCTTTTTTTTCCTTTCAACGAGCAAGTATACAAATATGCAACCACTGGAATGGCAAAATTATGCCGCCAATGTTACATATATATTTATGTTTAAATAGACAATTTGCATGCATCCATTGGAGCAAATGACGCGAGCGAGTTTAAACTCTCTGATATTCGCACTGCTTTTTTGTTGTAGACATCAAACGCATAGTAAAATAACAGCTTGTCGAAATCACACTCACATACCCGTGAGCCCTATGCATAACAACGCCCCAACCGATTGATTATACATTTTTTTTGGGAGAGAAAATACTAACATGAAGGTATCGATACTGTGGTAAAATGCACGTTTTACATAACTATAAAAATTATTCTAGACAGGCTTGATAGTTTTCTCTCTAGACATTCTTCTGCCTAATCCTCGTTTTACCTACATTTCTAACTTTAGTTACATTTTAGCGCCGTCTCAAACCTCTTTCACACTGGCCTACCAAATGATGAGTTTGTGTTAATATGTAGTGAACTGTCATTTTCGGAATTGTCTATTGGATAGTATGAAACGTTCCATGTGCATAAAATACCGATATGACGATAATGTCATTTAGTTGATCGAATTATCATCTGTAGGGATATACTGTCTAAACGTGTAACATCATTAACCAATCTAGAACGAGTTGCAGAGAGGATTATGGATAAATGGATGTGAAAGGATGAGAGCGTATGAGAGAATGTGGAAAAATGAAGAAGTGGATGCAGGAGAGGAAGAGCGGAAGGGATCGCAAGAGGGGAGATAAGTTTAATCCTGATAGGATAAGAAGTTTACGTGGTACCGTACCACAGTATCACGATGGAGATAATAATATTCAATGATATTCAATGTCCAATGGTCCTAGTAAAGTGGAGAAAAAAAAGGAGAAATAAAACGTAAAAATATTAGTTTAACCAGTAAATGTAGACTCATTCGAATAGGGTGGTATGAGAAGTTATCTATAGATGTAATATATGTAAAGACAATTATGTGTCTATATGTATGTGAGAAATGTCGCATGGAGCACTTGAGACATCCTGAAGCCAAGTGTCCTCGATACCCAACCACTCTGAGGTACTTAGGACAGTGTAAAGATATCGACTTGCATCGACATTTTGCGTAGTGGAATAATAATAAACACGAATGGATATTACTCTCCGCACACCAAATATATTCCTATTGGTCTATAATTTCATCAATTTAGTATATTGAATTAAATGAAAGGATGAAATATGATATAAGGAGAATTTCAGGTGATTTTCCAGTACCAAATCATTAATATTGCTGATATATAAATTATAATATAGAAATGGAGAGAAACTCACCGTTATCGTGAATGGTATTGTATTGACCAATTCCAGAATGAAGTGGAATGAAAGTAACTGCTGCCAGACGTTTCCCTGTGGACATTAGGAAGACAGCTCAACATACCCAGCGATTTGCTTAACATTATATTTTTTAAGCTCACTGGGAACATGGGTGGATATTTATACGAGAAAATTCGAAAACGATGTTTTGACATGTGGTGAATTGCACATGACAGTATTAGTAGACAAATTGTATATTGTGTTGTGTAGGCAAGCCATCAGCCATAGAAACAAGTACTTCTTTAATTTTTCTCTTTCATATTTCTACTCAGTGCATTCGTATAAATTTCACTCCATGTACAATTGGTTTATCATGACAAAACTCCGGTCCATCTTTTTTGTTCTCTCACTCAATAATAAAATTTTTATCAATTTCTCTGCATTGACAGTGAAGTTTGTAATAAAACTTTTTCATATTCTTGCAAGTTGCAACAAATGGATATGGAGTTTATGTAAAAGAAATTCGCAAATGGAGTAATATGAAATATGAGGAAATGTCATGTCAATAGGGGACATAATTTAAAATCGATAGAAATAATATATAAAAGTAACGAACCCCATTATAGTCTTGGATATAAAGATATTGTCAACGATTCAAAGACTTGAGTAAACACTGCGGATACATATATATTCTCTAGCCAGAAGAAGAATGAAAAAAAAGCGTTGGTGAAAAGAATATGTACATGAAAACCATATTGTGTAGCAAAGCGATGAAGAACTGGCAAATCAGGTGGAGAGGGAAATAACGAAAACGAACTCGATGCCCGTGTGAAGGATTCCAGATGATACCCACTCGTGGTTGTGGAGAAAAGATAGACGACCGAAACATGCAACAATAACACTCCTTTCTATAACGAGACCAAATGTGCCCAGTGCTCGCTACTGTGGTTTGTGTTGTTTTCACCCATTTGCACTATTCTTTAGAGCATAATGTTGCTTTGTATTATTTATTTTTGGCAGCCACATCGTTTTTTATTCCGTTCATTATATTTTTTCGCTTCTGGTCAAGAATTCGCAATTACTTGAAGTTATTATAGAAATATTGTCTCATGTCGTTTATATCATGGTGCATTAGAGGTGAAACTGGTGAATGTATGTTGAAAGGCGATTGAATGATGAAAAAGAACGAATATATTGGAACTTTAAGTGAAACGGAACTATAATTTTCCTGGGTGCACGTTGATGATACAAATCATATTTGCAAATTATAATTTAATTCTATGTTGGAGTAGATTTTTATTGACGCTTTGTACTACTTCATATAACTCTATTTGTACTAACATCGATCGATAGTCGCTGTATATGATGGTTTCAGGAATCGAATCATAATAGCAACGATGGTCCTTTCTTTGAAAATCACGAGAGTTCACTTTAACCCCGGAGAAGAAAAAATCAACGGAAAATATGTTAGAAAGCAACAAAATAATCCATGTAAAATAGTGATAAAAATGGGTTGCATCGTTTGTTCGCCAATGCGTGTACTAATTCAACGAAGAGAATCTTGGTTGGTAGATAGTGCATGGGAATACGTCGAGTGGGGTTTTGAGCAAATGCAATTTCTGTGGTAGCGAAGGCATAAAGGTGGTGGCGCCGTTGAAAAGGGTAGATCGACGTCGTTTCGTCTCGGCCATGAACCAATCCTGTTACTTTGGCAGAGTAAGGCTAGCATTTCCCGTCTAGAATAGGGAACATGCTTTACCTCCTCTTATTCCTCTTGCTCTTTTTACCAGCGCTACACTACTACTACTACTGCTACTACAACCACTGCTTCTACCACTACTTCCACTCTCTTGCATCTTTCCTGTCTTCTCCTCACTCACTCTTTGCTAGCCTTTTTTTCCCGCATTCGAGTGCCACCAGAACGACGAAACCCCCTTGAACGGGAGCTTTATAAGTTCCCGAGGGTTCGCTCCTCTCAACCTTTCACCCTTTCGCTAGCTTTTATATCCGCCGTGGATATGAAAACTCAGCTTTGCGACTCATCGTTTTATCACTTTTACGTGTGTTGGACTTCAAGTTGAATCACCAATTGGATTTTCACAGTGCAATCTGATGGAATAAAAAGCTCATCTCGCCACAACAGGGAGAACCATCCACGGGCATATGATCACTTTATATTGCTTTCAATGTAGTTCTGTTGCTAAATGGAGAACTGTGCGATACTATCCATGTGTCTGCATGATAGTCTAGAGGAAATTCTTTTATTTTTATCGCACTTTCATAATTAATTCATATGCAAGATCCATCTTGCTTGTATGATTGATTTCCAAGACGAAGCTGTCGCCGTTTCCAATCCAACCATTGTGAATTGAATGATATCAAACTTTCTGATAGACATTTGTCGAACTTTGCATTATTGATCATAATCCTCCTGAACTTCTGTATTCTCCGGATTTTTCAGAGCATTCAATCAAGTTTGCTTAAATGAACACGCTCTATAGAACAGTTCTGAATAGAATTTGTGATGTTCTTGATTTGTTTATTATACTTTGTTTGTTATTGCTCCATTCTTTCCAATGCTTTTTTTTTCCTCATGAATGTCGTTTTGTAATAAAATAGAATACATTAAGGATGAAGTTGAGGGACGGGTGGATTCAAATGAGATTGGCGTCTTTATTCCCTGGTGGAATATCTTAGGTAATGAACCAGGAGACACATCAGTTTGTGGTGTAACAGTCATGAACGTTAATTCTCCATATTTCACGTAAATACATTTGGGACTGGATTGTATAAGTATATGTGTATATGTTTATACCACATTCTACCCGTTCACTACCAACTATGTATCATTGAGTGTGTCTTATGAGTCAGTTTGTGAGTAGAATAATAAGTAGAGAGCAAAGTGAAGAATCTTGTGCTGAATGAGGTACTTGTTCGAGGCTCTGAAGCGTCGTGTTTGTATAGGATTTTTTCTTCCCATCGAATGGAGCGCGTTTCAATCGTGATAAAACTTTGAACACAGATTTGTATTTTTTTCTCCATTTCCATTCACAATTCCTCAACGATTTCATCAGTGGAATCTTGCTCTTCCCTCTACTTTTTCGCTTTTTTGCTATTCCACTGATGTTGAAACATGAATATTTTGGAGTGCACCAAGATGTTCTCAACAACCAATATATTACTCCACTGATGTTCATTTACAATTTCGTATTTGAGAATTTTGAATTTTTTTCAAAAATTGCGTATCACGTGAGTATCATATTCCAACAGGGGCATTTATATTTTCTCCACGTTTTCTAAAGATTGAGCAATGAAATTATAATGACACAGTATAGGTGTGCAGAACAATAACCATTTTATATTGGACCTTATGGGATGCAATATTTCAAGCAAATGAAATAAAACAGTACACAATATGTGGTACGCGATTAAAGTAATGGATTGTAATGAATTTGAGGGCGTAAGCATATACATTTTCCTAAAATCAGTGTAGTGAATATATATATTCAATGCCTTCCCCTCACTCTTTTACAATTTCAATATAACCACAAAATGCAAACCACGTAGAAATACAGACAATAAACTCTGGATGTACATCCATTTTTATGTGCAATCGGCTATGATGAAAGAGAGGCAACGCGAGAAATTGATAGTGGGGAGAGCGATAGAGTATCACTGTGAAAGCGAATACTATTATTCAGTTTTGTCCAGAATAAAAATTTTTAATGGCCATAAAGTTTAGTCATGCTGAAATTACTACCCCTCAATCCCAAAATGCCAAAGTCCAAGTTGTAACTACTGTTGCAGACAATACACATATATGAGATCCCATTAACTATCGTATCCACCATCAATCCTCCTTGTCGTATCATCGTGCGCTCAGATTAACTATCAATAATTCAAACTCCCAGCAGCACGAACTTTTTAACAAGATAGTAAGAGCAACAAACATATATTGTATTTCAGCGTAGATAGAATTCATTTGTGATACACCGAAAATTCGGTTCACCTAATATCTTCCGAGTTGGGTGGATAGAGGTACTACTGCTTGATGGAGTATAGGTGAGTTTGGGGTGAGTTGCCCATGTTTATGAATATATGTATATGTTGTTTGGATTAATATGCGTAAAATATGCACGTAACGTACTTGGTACGTGTAGTGAATTTTTCATTTATGAATTACTTTACACTGAGATTGCAGAGAAATTTATTTGTTGTGATCAAAAATAATGGGAGCCCAAATGTAAAAAAGAGAATGAAACGGTTCGTTAGTTTGTGATTCATATGTATATGAGAATGCCAAGTCAATAATTTATTGCAGGATATAATGGATGCATACTAAACTATGTTGTTTGTCATAAAATAGTTTCTTAACGAGATGTAACATACCTTGTACCCGAGATAAGCAAGTAACAATGCTTCTGTTAGCGATACAATCGCCAAGATCACTTGCACTACCCACAATTCCAATGGCCGTCTCACCCACAGAATTGCATCCCAGTTGATGGTAGAATGTTCCTGAAATTCCTCCTCTGTGAGCATTTGCGACGCCAGGATATCCGATTTGTTTCCTGGCGTGCAACCGTAACTGTGTGAATGTAAAAAGTACGCAATGACAAAGAATGGGTAGGAACAAATGTGAATAGTTTGCGATAAGCTAGGATGCAAATAGTAGTAAGACAATTTGTAGTAAGATGGAATAATCATGTCTGGGGGAGGTGAAAGAATGGAATAGAACCAATATAAAAAAATATGAAACTCACCATGATGCGAATGTGGGAACATTGTCCGTGATTACACGAAATATGTAGAGGAAGCATGTTAGAAGTTTGAAGAAAAGATTCGCCACTCTTATCCGCAAACCTAGAAAATATAACGGATTCATTTCTGTCAGTGGCAATTTTTTTTGAATTCGTCCAAGGTGAATTTAGGGACGTCCACATTGTGAGTGACAATCGAATATTGTTCGATCCTTGTTGTATTATTTTGAGCTCAGTGGTATTTGCAGTGGAACACCAATCGGCAAACAATTTGAACAACGTTTGATAAAAGTTGGAATATGTTTTCGGGCAACTTTTTGTGGATCCCGAGCAGTGATTGGATACCGGGCCTTCCATTCATTACGTTATAATGGTTCCAGTTGAAGAATTGTATAATTATAGAACTCAGTAGCAGAATCGAAGGAGGAACAGACGTTTCAATTATCATCGAGTCCATAATGATTCCAGAAAACACATAAATGTGACAATATCGATTCTACACAGTCAGAGCTTCGTCACAATGAAACCGGATTTTATTTTTATTGGAAATGTATGAGAAAACGATATTACAATGGATGTCGATGACCTGTAGCCCAAATTTTCGCTTGGAATGAAGGAAACGTGTGATAAATCATTGTCATCTATTATTAGTCCATTCATCTATATAGTCTATTCATCAGCGAATAATCTATCGGATATGCGGGTCGAAATTTAATGTTAGGGTATATTAAACATTCACAAAGGAACTTTGTGGGTGCATAGGCTTGACTTGTATTCAACCACCAATATGTATATGTATACGTAACGAAGTAGAGTATATACATGTCCATCGGTCTAAAGGTTAATCCGTAACTCACGTCCCCTTTGGCAACATTCTACGCGCGTTGTACCGTAGTGGCACTGCATTGACTTCAAGAGAATCATGGCAGGGTACGAAAATAAAAAAAGGAATAAAAATAGGGAGAATACAACAGAAAAGAGACGCGACTGTTCAAGAAAATAAATAGGTACCGACAGCCTAAATATCAAGCGCGGTTTTTCTTTATCAACGACCGTTGCGATAAATTTGTATTAATTAAATTTGGGTATTCTGAACAATGAGCGTCAACGTGAATGTTGTAAAATATATATATTAAGGTAATGTCATTATTGTAATATCAATTTGCGATGATTATTGTGAGTTCCATATTGGACATGAACACTAATAAAATGTGAACACTTGACCTATCACATAGAAAATAATGGGCCATTCTCGATTATAGAAGTTGTTTAATTAGTGAGACTTACTGGAGCGCTGGTTCTTGATGAAATACAGTTGAAGACGTTCCTTGAATGTATTCTCATTCACGTAATATTCAACTCGAACTCTGCAACAGAAATATGACACAAAAATATTGAATCATCCTGCGCGGTTTACTAATGTTATGAAAATAAATTGGAAGTTTTGTATGAAGATCAAGAAGGAAAAGAAAGTTATTAAAATACGTGAAGGTTTCATCAATACTGAAATCTTTTCACGATCTTGCTTATTTTGTATTCATGACAAATCGGAACATTCCCCAAGACGTTTATAGAAAATACGGCGCGGGTATATTCAATAGGAGACTTGTGGAAATGTTGCGATGCTGATATGACGTCATGAATCTCATTTTCAGACTTTTCTTTGTTTGGCGAATGGTGTTGTAGCACATTTCTGAATCTAACTATACGCAAACCCCAACCGATTTCTCAAGAAATACCTCACCAACGTGACGGTTCTTTGACCTGACCTAGCCAACCAACGTTGGATGAAACTGATGCCAACAATAGAGAAGTAAGTATCCGTGAAATACCAAGAGGTGGAACAAGAGCCGGCTATATATATAAAGTTGGGTGAGTTTGCGCCAGTTTTTGATTGATTGAAAAAACTTCAGCCATACATTCGATATATATCGTATATATATGGATATAGAGAGTGTTTAGCTCACCGTAAGAGAACCTGTCAAATGTCAACGTGAGAAAAGCAAGAAGCGATCGTGTGAAAAACTTTTTCACAATCATTTTTCATCCAATTCTATCATCCGTGGAGTACACACATATATAAAAATGGTGCATATATATATTATAAAAATTTCGTACTGGTGTTATCTGGTTGGGACACGGTACCCGTTGATTTTTATCGGTTCATTGACAGAATAATGATACAAGAGGACTTTTGCAAGATGGTCATTGAAGCGTATGAGATCGCAAAGGTACTACACGGAAATTGAAATATCCAATCTTGATCCAGTGTTCCGTGTCAGCGAGCATAAAAGTTGGCTTCGACGATGCGAGTCAATACGATAACACACCCAAACATATACACATTTATATATGCGTTCCAATATATACATTTTACATGTATACACAATATAAAGTAAGAGTGCAGTTCGTGTTTAAATAACACCGTTTTCCTTCTCGTTCACTTTCCTACTCTGTTTCTCATGGTTTGTGTTGAAATGTCGTTCATACGTCGATGACGAAGGTGCGCATTCGTCCGTAAACGCAGCAATTTCTCTTTTAACGGTACCCTATAAAATGCTCTTTTTGTTATCGTAAAAATGTTTGCCACGTATTCCACCCCTATACTTGGCTAGCATTGATAAACCGCATATAAAGATTTTATTTTTTTATCTATCGCTTAATGCATTCAAATAAATGAATATATTCGTTTCATATTGTCGTTTATGTTTCAATGATTGTATATTGTTTCATTCAGCAGTGGATGAATTTATTTAATATATAAATTATACTGTCATAGCGGATTAGCGATTGATTTTCCATTGCGAGAATTTCCTTCGTGGGCTTTCGCGCGTAAAATAGGTAGAATCGTTTCCCGTTTCACGTCGCATTCGGCCGCAAGTACAGCGAGTACTTCGACGTTTGCTGGCTATATCAACGTTGATTTTATATAACTATATATATGTATACATCCCTTGCGAATATGTCCTACCCTCTACCGTCCAACCCCTTTATCCTCGTATTCACTGTCGCCCTCCGATCCGTGACTTCTCGTATCTATGCCACATATATTGAGCGAATTCCCAGTTTCAATGTTGCCCGGATAAAGTGTACAGTGGTAGGATTCTTCTCATGTATAAATGTGGAAGATTTTCGAGTTTAAATTGGGCCCGTGTCACAGACGATTCCATTTTTTTTTTGACACAAAAAAAGTCAATTCAACGAACATAATTGAAAGAGGTAAAACATGCGATAAAATGAAATCTACAAATTGTCTCAATAATTGTTTAGCACAATAAATGGATGAACAAAATCAAAATACATAAAGGGGCGTTGTAATTAGTAGAAATAATTGATATTGAAGGTTATGGGGGTTGAGCGCTCGGGGAGATGGGACAAGATGTAGTTCTGTAGACGTTCAATCGAATCGAGATAACTTTGTATTCGTGTCAAGATTGGAAATTGGCGAGTTAACTTTCGAATTAACCGGTAAGAAACGACTCGAGATATTAAGAGAAGAAGAAGAAGAAAATGGAGAAGAGAGGATGAAGAAAGGGAAGAAAAACAAGGAGAGTAGATGAAGAAGAAGTGACTAAGTGAGTAAGTAAGAAAGTAAGTATAAGGAAGTCGTAGTCACTCGAGCGGGGAACAACGTGCTCGAATGCTCTTGACCTGCTCGACAAATCGAGTCTAACCAGCATCTCCCCACAGTCCGTGAGCAAATGTGACGCCCCAATCCATGAATAGTGGGCTCCGATTTATCGACAACTTGGCGTACGTAACCTAACTCGAACGAGATCGGTAATTCACTGAGAAAGTTTGAGCCCCTTCCATCATCATTCTCACCATACTCTTTGTGTAGAAATGGATCTTGAGTTTCGATCGTCATCACACTCTCCTGACCCGACGCAATTCTCTCCTACTATCACTACGACTATGTCAGGGAGAAATTCAATTAGCTCCGGGTGCTCTAACGAATCAATTGGACCAATGTGTTCGACGTTTCAATTGGTAATTGAGCTCCTAGCGAAATGTCTACTATGAATCCAACTCATATTCTTAATGATCAAGCAATGGATGGGTAAATTTACTCCATCATGACATATAACTGAATATATTCATATAGAAATCCAGGAATATTTCAATATATCGAAATAGTTTCTTAATGGTAGTTTTTAAGTCCATAATATTGGTGGTCACATTCTATATCGTGATATAACATGAAGCTCACCTCTGCGTTTACTAAGGATGCATAGCAAAAATTGAATGGATGGAGTAGCGTGGATCCAGTACATGAAGCAGGGAAGCACAATGAAATACTTCACAGGTCTCAATGCATTCATCATCTCACCCAAAATTCTACAATTGATTCCGTCTCTATCTTCGTGTGGATACATGCAATCCGGGTGTGATAGAAGAGAGTCAATGAAGTATATCTGGGTTGTGACGTGGTGGCTCAATCATTCATGTCGTTGCATAATAAATATGTCGATTCGTCGATTGATCGTCGATTTGATAAAACTTCTAATACATATTTCAGGTGAGTCGGGCATACGAGTATGTAACAGAGAACACCTGCAGCACATTCTCGACTAGCAGAACAAATTAATTCTGGAATCTCGAATAGTCATGAACCGAAATAATGGTACGTTCCTGAAATAAATATTGATAGTCCCATTATATTTGTTATTCTTATTCCCATATTACCGCTTACGAACAAGGTAATCCTCTTGCTGCAGTTGGAATGGCTACAAGAATAAGAATGATCATAATTAATGTAGTCGTGTACGGACAATGGGGTTATACCGCGTTGCGGCACTAGTTTTGCTTCAACATGTTCTTGCGCGTAGTCACGCATCCATTGTAGGTTACGTATGCGGGCAATTGCCAGCGGGCTTTTATACGAACATGTATAAATATAAACTTTGAGGTTACACATGTATATTACATACTGCAGTATTCGCTCTCATCATATAGTACTAATTTACTTGGACAAACTTGTCACGCAAACCTTTCGATGTTCATGTGACTGATTAGGTTGATTCGATGCCTTTTCGTCAATTGTGCACAATCCAAAACAAGGGAAATGAAAGGGTGGGAATTCATATACGCGAGTGAATTTTATCATGAATAATTGGTGTGATGGATATGAATATGAATATATGTATATTCGCATATGAAAAGTGAGTGCGTGCTAGATATGAAGTGCGTTGCGGCATTGCGTGACTTAAAGAGTCCGGTTGATAGGTCGCTTCAACACGTATGAAGCAGTCACGCAGCAAGTAAATGGATATGAGGAATTCCCTATGCGTCGTGCGTTTGTATCAGTCGGCGCGCGGGGATTCCTTCGAATAGGAAGACCTGGCTGATTGTATAGATTGTTGTACATCGCATTTGTGGATTGTTCGATAGTAATTTAAAAAAGTAGTACTGAGCATTTGATGTGGAAATAATGAAGAGTCGTTTCAATGTCGCACGAGCTCATTACTTTTCTCTTATCGCTGATGTTTTTATTATTAATTGATGATAAAAATAATGTGGATGATAATGATGACTTGCCATTCATCGAATAGAGCGCAATCGTAAATCCCTCTGCTCTTACGTCAACCTACACATTTCACTCGTACCGTAACTGTCCTCGAACGTGACGTGGATACCCTGCTGTTGGGGATTTATGTTTCTCTAGTAACCGTCTGCTTGGCATTACACGGCGCTACGGATCTCAACCGGAAGTGTCGACCGCGTTGTTGCACGTACACGCGTTTACAGGCAACGTCTTTACGGTTCTACCAACTGTGTGTCGGTTGTGAGATTACGCTGTAGGATAAACTCCCTCTGCCTAAAGCTTCTTCCCCTATGTCTCATCTACATGCACATACTCAGACAAGAACTAGAAATATTACGGTTGAGTGCGAAGAAAAAATGTCACGATGCTTCCATGACATATCTGTTATATTAGGAGAAAAAATGAATAAATATGAGGCGGATATGAAGGAATAGAGTCATTGCTTACGAAGAATAGAGGATATTCAGAATGTGGTTCTTTTGGGGTCGTGTTATTTGAGTAAATGACTTCATTCTATTCGTTTATGAACGACCATAAGTTTTGGAAAAAAATGTTGCTGATCATCAAGTAGTAGTACTATTATTTGGATCATGCACCCATTACCTAGTAATGCATCACTTGTCATCAGTATGACTGTCGATATTTGTGTATTCGAGGGAAAAAGTTGGTTGTGGCTTCCATATGAGGATGTAATCGGATTGGGCGAAATGGCTTTTAGATAAGAACGAGGTTTTACATGAAAAGGAGGAGAATACAAGTTCGTGAGGGAATAAAACCTATTCATATGCTGAAGTTGACAGAGTTTGTTTTTACAATGTAAAAGGGTGGCCAAAGGTGAATTCCAAATCACTAGTTGGTGTGAAATAAGTGGTATTTAAAAATGATTTATCAATGTGTCCAGTATTCCTTCACAGTTTTATACGAGCATTATCGTTTGTTTAAAAAAACTTATTTCCCAAGAGCTTCATGCTCCGATTCGTCCTTGTGTTTTACATCACTTTCTCTTAGAATGTCTCACGCTTGTTCAGTTTGCCACTTTCCTCTTTTCTTTTTTCGTTTTCATTATTCTTTTTTTATTTGTGACGCTTCGAGAAAGAGAGAAGTCTTATAACCCTCTCGAGGATAGTCTCGTTATTTGAGATTTCAGGGGACGTCGAGAGTCGTCGGGATGTAGTGTAAGAGTGACGGCACTAGAGTCGACTTGTTCATCCACCTTTTGCCAATGCCCACAACTGCTATTCACCACCATCCACCGATAGGTGGGCGTTGAAGATGGGAACTTTTTACACTCGTGGCTCTCACCGTCACTTATTGGTCGCTTGGAGTTTTTTACGCTAGTGTTACATGGGTATATAAGTCTTCATTCTTTTTTATAGTTTGAAAAAAATTTCATCTGGCAGACCATTGACCTGAAGTAGGGTGTTGTTAGGTTGGTCTATCGGTAAGAAAAGAAAGTTTATCGCTGTAGGGAGAATATGTTGTTCCAAACTCGCTGAGCATCAGTCCCATTCTACTGAAAGACTGCTGGATGACAATGAATTGTGTAATTTAAAGATAAAATTTTTTCGATGAACTTTGAGAATGCTCACAATGTTCAACTAACTTTTACAAGTGACCTTTATGAAACTTTCACAGGAATGACATGACAACCGTTGTGCGGCTTTTCCAGGTAATGTAATTGACAATGAATACGGAAAAGTACTCGAACACTCCAATAATTAGTTCGACGTTCCTCCGAAGAGCGAACAGGAATTACTCCAATTTGAGGATGTTCGCGAGCAGAGATTCACATTGGGGGTAAGCCGGGGTGTACGTGAAGGGACGTTGACTAACTGCCATAAAGAGTACAGGAGTGTTTTGATGTACCAACTTAGATTTGATATAGTAAGAAAATTGTGACCTTTCATTTCTATGTAATGATATAAGATATTCATTTTGATAGACTTTGGAGGATAGAAGGGCAAGTTGAATGCAAGAAACTTCATTAAATTTCTGTATGAAGAGTACAGGTAAATGCTGACATAGGGAATTTCATTAACTTGAGTCGAATGCTTAAAGTCAATTTTTATCTCCTCCTCACACACATTTAATTTGCCATGAGCCATTTATAATGCGAAATGGAATAATGAGGATCATCTCTTTCATAACTTTCCTCTCTTTGTGACTTGAGATTGGCAGGACGCAAGAAAGAGTGAAGAGATTAATTTGCACATTCAGTAGAATGTTCGTGGATGATCATTTCGTGAGGTTACGGCGCACATTCACCCCCCGTTTCAATGTGGACGTTCGAGTGAGTATTAATCCTGTCCGGACGTTTCCATAGTAGATTCGTGTGACATTTATCCCACTTTACTCTCTTCATACCCACTCATCGAGGATTTTCTACGGCAATCATCCTCAGAGTGAATCCGATCGTCCTTGGGATTCTTAAAGCTTCACCTATAGGGACTCCATTTAGGAAGTAGAATGAATTTTTGTGGAGCCCGACAGGGTACGACTTTCCTACTGCCGCGCTCAAATAGCGCCCATCATCTATAGCTTCACATGAAAATCACTGAATCGGAATATCAGCTAACTCTTCTGTCAAAGGATATTCTATTCTCTTTCCCAACACTTTTTATCACTCTCTATTTTCTCAATTTGTCCTCAGCCTTCCAATTTCACCATTTTCGATTAAATTCTAATTTCAATGGACAATAACAAATGTTGAATGCAATTCATATTTGAATTAGATTTTTTTTACCGTTTAATTTCGAGATAGTGCATGCGTGCACTAATAACTTTGAAATATACTGATAAACAATGGTTTTTTCAACGCTGAAAATCAAAATCCAGTTAATCGATATGGATTAACTCGGTATGAAAAAGGTTCCCGAGATATTGAAACTTTTTTTGAATTCCAATTCACGTGTTATCTCATGCGAAGATTGTGATATTAGTTTTTTTTTTCAACATATGGGAATATTTTTGAGCACCAAAATTGTTATGATCAGTTGATATAAATTGTTTAGATTTGCTGGCTGATATTTGTAAATTAATCCAATGCCCATGTAGAGATGGATGCGATAGAATATGACGGATTCAACAAATGATTACTTTGGCTACTGATGAAGGATAAAAAACATTTATGGCTGCAATAGTTTGTACACCCAAAGTTTTTCTTGTACAGCATGAATTGACTCCGATTTTGTATAGTTATGAAGGAACAACAACGCGATTTCCATTATTCATTCTGTTATTATTCAGAATAACTTCTGCAATTACTTAGTAAATATTCTAATCGAAGTTTAACCTCTGAATGAAGTATTTCATTTGTCAGGTTCCATTGAATGTTGACGACGGGAACCACACATAGTGCAACTGATCACACAATATCATGTAAAATAGTTGTATGTAAGCGAGAATTGTTGAATGTTAGAAGTCCTGTTAGACATGAGGATTCGGATATCAAACTAATGAATCCAACTTTATGGTTATGTGCAAGGGTTGGATTCAGTTCAATCCCAAAATGATCAAGAATGCGCAATTCATCCTTCCAGAGTAGTTTATACGAAAATTTATCCCTTATTGATACATGGTTGTTCAATATTGTTGGAAAATGATCACCAGTTTTACTTCATTTTTTTGAAAAAATAAAAACATTGTGGTTGTCATCGATTAAGTGACATAGATTTATTCCTTTTCATTTATTTCCAATCGAGAATTATTCGTGCTGCTTTCGTAGCGTGAAAAATAGATCATGACTGCACGATTATTCATAGGTCGTTTTATTCATTATGACCACAAAATGCACAGTGGATTCAGTTTTAATACATGACAATGCTACGTATTGAACTGGCTATTCAATCGACTAATTACCCAAGAATGCAATTATGAAAATGAATTTACTCGGAACCTATATATTCATCACCAATGTGCACATATTCTATTATTATATGCAAATAATGACAATTGTGTGCGGACGAGGCATTGACAAAATAATATTCGCCCCAATGTTTTTGATTTATATCGGATAATCCACAATGGTACTAAGAAACAATGAGTTTGACTGGATCAAATACTCTGCAGAAATGATTTTATTCATTTTTTTTCCATTTCCCCTCAATTGTTTTTCTGTAGTGGAGAGTGAAAGCAAAAATAGAAGAAAAAATGAATGCTTGATCATTTGTGTAGATATATGAATGTATGTACATGAATGTTGTCAGGTTTCGTTGACAGATTGCAATATTCCCCAATGGAACATTTTATTAATTGAAACATCAGTGTTGTTACGTAGTTCTGGGTACATGTATACATACATACAAAAACACAAAACTCACGCAATTTAACTTGGCATGGACCAGGTCCATTTAGCGTTCCAATCGCTGCTTCGAGCAGTTCCCATTCGTCACTTTAATTGCAAGTGGAAATTAACGGGGAAAACACAAGAAAAACAAGATGTTATAATGATAACAGCGATTGAGGGGTGAAGTGAGATGAGTGTAGTAACATAATAGGAAATGGAATATCGGATGGTATATGTGTCTCGTTGTAGTAATGGTGCATCGAGTTGGCTATAAACATTGGGTGAAACCGAATGATCACATCGGATTCGCATTCTTCCCAGATTAACGGTGGTGTTTCCGTTAGGAATATCATGTGGCTAAAATTACAACTGAAATGATAAGAAGAAGGAGCCTGAGCTCATTGAATTCTCACATTCACATGTACAATTTGTGGGATAGACAAATAAAATTTTTACATTTTCTCCTATTCTCTGACGAATCAATTGATATATCAAAATTTTCTACAAAGTTCCGAAGTTTTGATGAATAACGAAATAAAGTCAGTGAAGTGTCGTGAAAGAAAAATTTTAATAATATCGGAGTAGTAAATGGAATAAAAGGGAAGAATCGCATTGAAGTGAGCTATAATTGAGTGATATTTATCGCGAGTTTGAAATGCGCTTGAAATAAGTGGCAGAACTATACACAGATAACGTTGTTGAATGATTTTCCGGCGACGGTGGTCGGAAGGGTGAAGGAAGAAGGAAAAAGGGAGCCAATGGAATATTGGCTTTGCGTGTCGTCTCTTCCATCTACACATATACAAGGATACATACATATACATTATGTGTGCATATTCCCTTCTCAACGATCGATTCGTTGGTGTCACAGCCTGAACATTGACGGAGTTTCGTCGACCGTAATTCACAACGAACGCGCCGTATGGATATTGTCCTCACCGTACTGTATTGATCGACAAGAAAAATTTTTTTCGTTTCAAATATCGGAAAAAGAAAATATTCCCTAATGTTCTGACACAAAAGAATTATTCATTGAAAGAAAGAAAATATTTTCATGACAATAGACTTCTTTTCGTTCGATAATGGTATATGAATTTATATAGATACTGCCAGGTACCGTGGAATATTGAATTCAAGTGTAATTAGGTATGGTCCCAAATTGCGGAAAGTAATTGGTGGATTTAGAAAAGAGCCAAGAGATTGGACGTCTTTATTAGCATATCCACTAAAAGTTCCCCCATCTCACGCTCATTCGGATTTCCTCGATCTCCCGCTCACCCCTCTTATACCCCGTAATTTTTTTCCTCTGTGCTATCTTGTTCCACTTAAGCAACTCTTGAGACCTTCAAGATTTCCTTCTCGCTCTAGTCCGTCTTTGACTTCTAGAGCACCGTTGCAACAACTTCCATCCTGTTTTTCCCTACTGTTCCTGAATTCTACTGGCACTCATTTCCCCTTCATTTTTTTCTGTTTTTTATCTCGTTTTCAATTGGACACTTTGCGTTGTTCGTGGAACGTGCTATTGCTAACGAATTCCTTTAGCTGTAAGCAATCGAAGCAATTAACTACGGAATTGAAAATTAATATATTCCGGGAACGTGAGTATCTACTGTAGATTATCGCCTGTGTATATATGTATGATTGGATCCATTTGGCTTTGGTGTTTGTATTCGTACCATTGGACTCTGAAGACTTTTGAATATGCCTATGAATTATTTATGGATTTACAATCTGGATGAATTTTTTTCCATTCTATTTTTCTTTTGATTTTCTGAATATTTTCTCTCTGTTTCCTTTTATTCTTCACTATTGATAGTGGAATCCAGCATTGACACAGGTCTCTCGCCCAGTATTGATGATTACTAGTGAATTGTATTTTATTAACTTATCAGAAATCAAACCCTATCTCGTAAGTAACTTTTCCTACTGACAATTTTGAAATTTTCCCAAATCTGAATTTTATCCATGAAGAGTGAAGCAGTTCATTTCTCCATTCATTTTTTCATTATCAACAATGACAATTATGAACAGATCAATGAGAAGTCCACGGTTTCATGATGTCCAAGTTTCCCCCTGACAGATTTCAAGCACGATGAACTCCTCTCATCGAAGGGATGTTGTAACATGATTTTCACTCCCTCATTCTCTGAAATAGGGTGAAAGGGTGGCGATTCGCTCAGTTCGTTTGACATTTGAAATTCTTCCTCGCGATATGAAATAAAAGATTTGAAGAAGCTTTCACAAATCACTTGGGTATGAATGAAAATGTGAAATTAACATGATATATAAGAAGTTACATACGAACACACCTACATAAACAATCGGCGGGAGACAAACGTACATTTCGTTGCTGGAGTGCACTTTGAACAACTGAGCCAAATTATTGGGTAGACAGCATGAGCATTCTCAGTTCACTTGACATTGTGTACGTATCTGTATAAAGGTCTACCGAGTCGCCGGAAACGAGAAAGTTGGAATTATATATTGTGACAACTTGGAGAATAGATTGTAATCTAATATTTACTGACCACTTGTCTCATGAAACTCGCACAAGCATCAGTATAATAATTGTCATCATCATTTTTCCGAAAATAAGAGCAAGGAGAATTATTAATTACTGTTTATTCTTTTTTTCTTGTTACCTGGGTATCCTGTCGTAGCTGTCCCAACTTGTAAGACAATTGTAGCTGCTGTATCTACTGGAGCTCGCCATTGCTACCATTTCCACAATAATTACAGCATTGTTTGTGTGTCGATTGTGACGATTGAGTGGTACATTATCGTAAATACAATGACGTTGTTCATCGGATTGTTAGAATCATGCAATACTCGCATACAACCACTCACCCATTTACATATGTACATACACGCGCACACTATACGTGTGGTCGAGGCATCACGCCGCGAATATTAATTAATGATTTAGTTACACTTGCGTTCATAGTAAAATGATCAATTCATTATGAGTTAACATTTTTGAACTTTGAATTTTATTCATTATTTTTATCACTCCACGCAGAATTATAATCGTTATTTTTTTATTATCTGATCGGAAATGTACTTGTCGAGTTAATTTTATATGTTATTAGTTTATTCGTTCGGTTTTTTGATCATGAAATTTGCATGTGTAAAGAATAACGTGAAACACTCATAGAAAATACGTGGAAATTCACAATTTCAATGAATTTCTCATTAGCTCATTTATGGTAATTGAAAATTATCTTTCTTCTTCATCTAAGACACTAAAATTTGGACCACATAACGGCGGTGTTCCTTTAGTTTGGACCATCATAATTCTCGTGGTTGAAATGATAAACTTGAGATATTGACCTCCACTATATGAATCATCATATAAATGATATTCCTATTCATTTGTTCGGTTTTACTTTTATTTTATATTATTTTATATTACTTATTTCATTTTATCCTGTTTGTTCGATAATTTTACGTTTTTGGACCCGCCAACCAGCGTTCAATAATAGAATTATACCTCCACTCATTTACAATTGCTCTAATCGAGTTCTACTTTGTAGTTACTTTGTCGTTTATTACATTTGTTATACTATACGCTTTATGAGCGATTGGTCACTTATGATCATATTTTATTATTTTTCAATATGACCATACATACATCTATGTATGATTGTGTATACATAATTTCATACAATTTCAGTGGTCAGAATAATTCGTAGACAACCAAGTTTGATCATCGCATCTTCATCTCTCGACTTCTCGGTTCATCTTTCTGTTTCGTCTGGTGTTATCTTTTTTTTTTGTTCTCTTCCTTCTTCATCAAAGTGAATTCCTTGTATGAATTCACATGTGGACATGCATATGTGGGCGTGAGACTATTCTAACTTCATCAGATGTTACGTGATTAATTCTGCATGGTCTGAATATTCACTGATTTTCATTTAGTAAAACGTACTTAGATGTCAACTGTCGAATTATCAACCGAGCGGTATCAATGAAAGTTAGCGTCATTTTCATTGTTCAATTCCTTTGCAATTCAATTTTACTTGGTATTCATTTATCAAAATTTCTTATCCGTCCTCGTACTGTTGGTCGTGAGAATGTCTCAATGATCTAAACTGATGATGCTCACAGATTTCTTCTGCGGAGTATGAGAAGAAAAAAGATGTGATGAGGGAAGATTCACAAATCTTCTGGCAAACTAATGTGAACCCTGTCACCCTCGACACGTTGACAACCAACTCTTCGTCACTGCCGTAACTGCCGCACCCGTTAACTAGCAATTCGGATGAATGCTCCACAAGTCTGTGTCTTTTTTCTCTCAGTCGTCAATTTTATTCTCTGTCATTCGGCTCTTGCGTATCAAACAAAATTCCATCTATCACATTATTTTTCTCCCCGGACTTCACTCGTGACAGAGTAGAATAAATTTTTTTCACGTACTTTTTTATCATTTGTTTTCTGGAACATATATTGACACAAAATATTTCACTGCCGGTTTATTCTAATAAAAGTCATAATAGGAAACTTTTTGTAAAATATTTCTCTATAGCAACAATTTTAGGTAAATATCACTACTTTTTCACAAATTCACACGGTTTTATTTAGTTCATCATGAATGTTCTTCTCGTTCATTTACATTCACGAACTCGCGTCAATTTTAATCGTCTCCCGTTTATTATCACCAAATGATATATTTTATCGTAAACTAATTGTGTTGAGATCAATTTCGAGATATTCATTCATTCCATTTCATTTGTTACTATTCCGTTCTTGTTCTTTCTTTTCTTCTTTTCCGGTAGGAATATAAAAGAAATAACTAAAAGAAAAAAAAAAGGGAAAATTTCCTTTTCTTTCTTTGACGTTTTCTCCGACCGGTGAACTTTCGCCTCACTTTAGGCTTCCTTCGACTGACGATTATGTTTGTCAAAAATGAAAGTTCGTTAAACGACGACGTTTTGTCACGAGACACCGGCACTTTCGTTTCGAAAATGGCATAACCAACAAAACTACTGATAACTCAATACCATATCAAGTTACTCCGTATCTAATTTGTTCATATATTGTATTGGCACCGCGCGCTTTCATTTGGCGCGCCTGTTTCGCTCGTTGATGCCGAGCTTCTCCGCAAGTTTCGAAGTGCAAGAGCGGCTTACGCTCAGCGCCGACTATCGGCGTCGACGTCAGGTTAACCAATGGCACAACATTCGCGCAAGCTCCCACGCTCACCTCAGAACAAAGTGGGTAAAGCGTGTGAGGGGATAAAAGCGGGGCGCCAATAGACGTTTGGTGGGATAGGAAGGTGGTATACACGATATATAGTCCAAGTGCGCGCTGAAACAAATAAACAATGAACGCGAGATGAAAAATTGTAAATTGTTAACAGCTATATGCCCTTCGCCCTTTCAAGTGGCCTGTGAGAATTTATATTCAATACCATTTTTGTGCTTTCCTTCCTTCATCCCCACAAATAATTGTCCATGAGTCATTTCAAGAATATAATACTCAATATCACATCGCAAACTTCATCATCTATCATTGTGCATTGTATTCTTGAAATGTAATTTGTTACATTTGTGAATAAAAACCGAATATTATCATCGATTCTTTTTTTCCCAAAAAGTACGTCACGAAACAAATGAGCTTTGGGCACAAGATGAAAAATACACGATTGTTCAGGACTCGACGTTCTCGGGAAAAAAAAGTTAGTTACTCATCCTAATGGCGTTGAATTCTGTTGCTTTCAATTGAGTATTACAATGAAAGGATGAAAGAGGAATAACAAAAACAAAAATTGGATTTCAATGGGATTTAGTTGAATCAGCCACTTTTTCGTTGCTACGTACCTTTCGCCTTTTGTGTACGTTCGCAAAAAGTTCACTGATAGCTTTTTCGAATTGTTTCATCCCCATCGTTTGGAATAATTTTTCAAAAAGTAATTATCCACAGAGACAATACAAGGTAACACTCCCAGACATATAATGTCGAATAGGAGTGGAAAATTCATAAAATTGTTGAGCTATTAACAGTTTATAATGGTTGGTCTTGAATGGTTGAATTCAAATATTTCATATTCTTTAATGCAATCATGGGAATTCTCCCCCTTTTCAAATGCACCGATGATGGAGAATCAAATTTAGCAAACCACTGAACTGTATGATGTTAGCTACCATTTGGCTTTGTGTCAATTGAGTTACCAAAAAGGCAGGAATACAAATGAATACATTAAAATAAAAAATCGAATAAACAGTGCGATCAGTTCAAACGTGATTCAATGTACCTCGAATTTAAACAGAATTATTCAAGTGCATATCCTATATCACAAACAAATGTTATGTCCACACATGGAGGGTGTATGCATGTATGGTGCGGTATTTCACAAAGGTATTGACTAAAAAAAAAGTACCCATGTATATTGTGACACGAATGAAAAAAACAAAATTCTGAACAATACTTCATCAATAGGTTTGTGTTGTTCAATCACGTGCTGGTAATCATGTACGATGGTTTCGCCGCTTTACCGACCGGAGATGTGTTTGTGCCTATGGAGATATAGAAGTGTAAAAGGAGGTTTTCGGCTCGTTAGAGAAGTAGTTTATACTGATCTTCGTTCGAATATATATGTCTGTGCATTTGCATATATAGGAGAACAATCCGAGGAAACTCAGTCAACAACATGATAATTCGATTACCCCGACTCATTAGCAAGTTTACAGGCGCATGATTTATGGGCTTAAATCGCAACCATCAAATATGTCAGATTGTTTATTCAACATTATTTTTCATTCATTTATTCGCCGTCGTTGCCTAGATGAGGACATTGAAAATTCAAGATGAATGCAAATTATCGTATGCAATTGCGCACGAAAAATTCTTTATGCACCTTTTCCAAAAGATGAAACTTGGAAATTTGTACTGCCAATGTAGCAACAGAAGAAACAATGAATTCACAATCACAAGAATACCATCTACTGTTTGATATATCGATGAATCCATTCGAAGGAGGTTCTCCTGAGGGTTGGAGTGCTCGCAAACACGCTGAGCTTGGCACAGCGATGAAATTTGATCGTACAATAGGGAATGGAGGAAGTGCATGTCCGAATATAGAAACACAATGGTTCCAAGTCTATATATGCAAACATCTATACACATACACAGACGAATGTATTTGGATGCCACTGGAAATCGTGGTGGCCCAATAGTACAACGATAATTGGCAGGTAATCATGATGCATCCAAATAGGTGGACGGGTTTGTGAAGTGAGGTCGAGAGCTAACTACCAGATTTCGTGATGCTCTTGTATATGAAGCGAGTGGGAGTTGAAGAGAGGATGAAATACAGAGCGGGAGGAAGAGTGGGTGTGTATTGGGGATGTTGACACGTCAATTGTATGCCGACGGATTTTCCGTCCATCATGGGATTAGGTTCTATCTCGAATATCCAATTTAAATCTGAAAAGTAATTTGAGTTCATGTGTATAATGGAAGTGGGCCACTGGCCCTTTCAATTTGCTATTGCTCTTTGCATTTCATTTTGTTAGTTGATATACATTTGTTTCTATTTTCAATTAGTTTTGCTACTGAGTCTTGAGACTAACTGAGACAGTGCGCAACTCGAGTACGTTCGAGCAGACAAACAACGAAGCGGACTGCTGACGGTATACAATACTTTTCGAAGATGTAGAAGTGAATGGATGGTATGTTTTTCGTATGAAAATGCTTGGTGTCTTGTTCAGTTTGCAGAAATAGGTTACGATGCGAGAATAGAGTTGCAAACCGGAAATTTGCGTGAACATCAATATTGAACGAGTATGTACACTTTTTCTGATACAAAAATGGAATAAAGCACCAGAGTAACGCATCAGCAACTTTTAATCATTTTGAAGTGAACGTGGAGTGTATTTTTCCCGATACTTCCAAGACAGGAAAACATTTTCATTCATGGAATAAATCCAACAAACTTCACTACCCCGATTATGTTCCTGATTTCGGAATGCGTTGTACGAGAGCAACCACAGCTTCATCACATTAAATTCAATCCTGCAATTTCATTGGAAACGAATAAGTTTTATATGACGGAACGTGTCGTTGGTGAAACTAGAATTCAAAATCATGATTGAATGAATATGGAGAAAAATGTGTAGCCCCAGGTTGGGAAATGTTTTCCCAGTTCATAATAAACTTCACCTTGGCAAGTATTATGTACTATATGCCCCAGTAATTTAGTAGCATTGCTTCATGGTAGAGTGTACATGAAGACGATGCTCTTGCTTGGATCGTAATTCAGTTCGCTACCGACGGCGTCACTTCCCTGCAAGGAAGCAATTGTTCATCACTCAACCATTCTCTTTTCGCTTACCCCCTAGAGCTTTAAATTACCCATCTAGAATCATTTGGAAACAACTATCTCTCTACCTCCATTATCAGTTATAAACTGGTTACAACAAACTTGACAACATTCATGATGTCTCAATAAAAACGATAATTATTTCTAATATTATCCACTTCAGTGATTATTATCATATCCATGTCACGTTGCAGTAGTAAGAAAACCCTGAGAAAATATTCTCTACCTAAATATCTTCATATTGTGCATAAGCTACTTCTACACTTCCGCTCGTTAACTTGAAGATGTCATTACTGAGAAGCAAATGACATTCGTTCACCTCAACCATAACTTAACGAACCTTAAATTTGTTTCTATAATTCATATGGCACCCACAAACCTCTATAATCACCGACACAGCGATTGGAGAACGCTGGGTGTTATGAAGTAAATGCGAATTGCTCGTGATTGTACAGACGAAAATGTAGGAGAATGTGAGAGTGATGGAGGGCAGAAGAAGGAGAGAAGATTTTGCTGAGAGTTTCCTGTTATACGATGAGTAAAGAGGAGATGAGGCGGTGTGAGGGGATATACGAAGAGAGTGCTTTTCACTTTGCCACTTCTTGACCCCTGATGCTTCTATGCTATAAGACAACATGATGACTGCAACACTGCTCCTCTACCCAGGTACTTGTATTCTTCTCTCTACCTTTCTTCCTCCCTCGCGCGAAGATTTTCTGAGCTGTCGCTTCTACGTATTGTATGAACTAAAGCTGCTATACAACGTTGTTTCCATTGTTAAAGAAGATGTTCACGTTAATTGCATTTTGTTTCATTGTTAAATTCCATCACTGGTCATGTAATGCGGTGGAAACAATGAAAGAGTTGTGAATTATTAATCAGACCATTTCGCTCCAGTGCCGAACTCTTTATTGCATTAAAATTTTCGCTTTCAGCTGCATTCGCTTTTCATCCGAATATTAGTACAAATAACAGTATGAAAGATAAAATTCTCACTGATTAATCATAAAAATCATGAATTATGGTGATGACTTTATGTTGTTTGGTGTATTCCATCAATCGCATCCATGCACATAAACACATACCTTGGGATTTGAAAAGCAATCTCGTCAAGCGAGTCACTGGGTTGTAGTGGTGCCCTCTCGAAGAGTTTACTTGGTCCCCGATGAATTTTGTTACAACACTGCATTGATCCGGCTGCTGGTTGGGGTTGGTCCCCGCAATTGGTCCCACGCTGGCCACCTTGACTTCCACCACAACGTTGACGTTTCTTCCGCGCTTCCTCCGCCTGTCGGCGAAGGTTGTGTAGTCGGAAGAAAAACACCGACATCTCTGTCCCGTATACATTGCCATTATCACTTCCGTCATATCATATTTTTCCATCAAATGATTCCTTCTTTTTTTCTATTCTTTTCCATTTTATCTTCATAACCATGACATCGGCGAGAAATTACAAAAATTTATGCCATTCCAACAGAAGATTCAATCAATTTGAATTTAATGAATTTATGAACTTATCAATATCATTCATGAGAATGCAATAAATATTCCAACCCTGTTCAACAATTCGATATACTTTTTTTACCTATGACATGAATATATCAATATTAGGGGGTGATTTATGCGAACTCATGCGGTACAAATGTGGCATATATTCAATATGTAGAGGCCATCTGAACGTGCGGGCTTTGGATTTACACAATGTCCATGCACACATAGTGAACATAACACACGATACGCCACCGCAATATTCATGCTCTATTCGTTGTTACACTCTGAAATTTTCTCATACTGTGAATGCTCACATGCAGATATACGTTCTATACATAGGTAAGAGTTCCCCGCTATGAAAAATATTGAGGATCGGCTTTCTGTACACTTCTGCACAATTACGTTTTCTCTTATATTATTCTCCCAGATTAAAAATTTCTCGCTTCTGCTATAAATGAGATAACACAACAGTGGGCTTTCATTCACAAAAAAGAAACAGTTCATGAAAAAAATGAAATGTAATTGAATTTTTTCCGCATGATGATGTACAGAACTTTGGTTTTATCTTCCGCATTTGCGTCGGTCAATTATTTTTAATGAATGACTCCTATCTTGCGGAGGTCATTCCATGACGAAATTATATCAGAGCACCTGTTACATGATCAAGTTTCGATACTGAAAAAAAAAGTTGTTGTATTTATTCTATTTTTATTTTCGTTGCTGACCAGTACATCTATGTATCCCCTATCGAGTTCAGATGACTGTGTGATATATCGATACGAGAGATGATGGAGGATTTTGATGTGTCAAGTTAAAAATGAAGTGAAACAGTCAATAAACTCATCGAGAAATAAAGGTGTGTGAAATAAGATACATATCTAGACTTTATGTGAAAAAATAAATAATACTACCCATGGGAACTTCATTATCGATGAGGAAGATAAACCCAAACAAAAGAGAAGAAAAAGGATATACGAAAAAGCCCATTCCTTCCATATACATTTGTTCTGATGTTTCAGGATTCTTTCAACGAGACGATTTATTCAGCGTTCATCGAGGCGAAGCGTAGGAATATTGGGGATAAAGAGATAGAGAGCAACAGGATAGAAACAGAAACAAGTGCAAAACGGAAATGATTCCAATGGAATATACGTGCACAAATTATATATAGATATATTTATTTGAGAGTTATATACACAAGAGGTATCCTTTTTTCCCTTGCTCTTTTCCTCTTTTGCTTCTCGGTCGGTTAAAACTCCAGAGGCTTTAACAGCCACCGGAACAATTTCTCGATTGGATTATCTACGCCGCCGTACTACACTTTTGAAATACCATTGGCAGTTGTATTGTAGGTGTGACCTCATTTCACAGGACGAACACGAAAAGTGGCTATACGATTTGCGAGACCGTGGTGTCGTCTATGTGTCGTCAGGTGCTTTTCCACCCCTATCTCACTCTCAATACTGATGCTATTTTTCGCTTTCGTTTGCGTCTATTTCGTTCTTACAACACCTAACCAAGTACTCTATGTGCACGTTCTCCGAGGTACTATTACTCCTCCTGATGGGACTCAACAAAATCTTATCTACAATCAAGAACAACAGCACGGGACGAAAATCGATACAATACATGCAACGAACAAAAAGAAAAAGTGAAGATAGGAAAGGGGCAGGATGGAATAGATATTTTCGCCAACATGTTGAGGCTAAATAATATTTGGCAATTTTGTCAATGTGTGTTGTAGATGAAAATATATTCGGCCGAATGATTTCTCTTACCCTTTCGGGTATCAGTCCCTTGAGAAATGACAGCTTGAAATGACTGCATCGATCAAAAGTAGTCACAGAATATGCTAGAAAGAGAGAAGAAGCGAAAGCCAGTGAAATGGGAGAGAGCAAGGGAGAGTAATCAACGCGAACGCTGTGGGTATTATGCAACGTTAATTAAATCGCCGGCAGTGGGAATGAAGCCTGGCGACGCCGGATGACCCGTGGAAAATCGAGAGCAGCTCTCGAGGGGATATAGCACCTTGACGACGTCAACTTTATCCTTATTAGAAAAAAAAAATGATAATAAAAAAAAATAAGAAGTTGGTTGATGAAGAATAATTTACAGGCTATTGGATTTTTCAATTACATCCAATATAGTTTGAGTTTTCTTTCACCTTTACATGGCTCAATTGGGAGTATACGTATAATTATATTAGATTCCAATAGGAGAATTGGAAAAAGAATTTGGAAACAATGGAATGCAGTCTCATTGTTCCGAATTCAATGAAATATGTATGAAGAACGAATGGGGAAGAATAATCAATTAGTTCAGCACAAAATGTTTCTTGAAATGTGTACAAAAATTCATTGTGTATTATCTCACATTCTGTAAGGAGACGAACAGGATCTGAAGTGCAGAGGACTGTTTTCTTCGACTTTCACTCGAGTTCCATGCAAAGCACTTGACACATAGAGAACACGAAAACGGTTGTATAGCATCAAGATATCAAAAATTATTCATTCTACAATTGTTATACTTACGACTCTGATTATGAATTATTGTTTAATTGCATTTCGAATTGGAAATACGTGCGAGAATGAAATTTAGTGGATAAGACCTTTGGCTTACGGCCGCATTAACCAAATTTTTTCTAATCAATAACGATTGCCTACGTAGTAAGGGGGGACCTGAGCAAATCCGAATTTGAAATGTTTCAAATCTCAATTTGTATAGCTCAACTTTTCCTAATCGAATCAAGTAAGGAGGGAGAATTCATTTTATATGGCAAATACGGCATGGGCGAGCGTCGGCTGCGTTGGAAGAGTAAGTGAAAATAAAGCAAGATAATCTATCGTATCATTCTAACGGATTACCATCAGACCAATTCCGAAAATGAACTCTGAAAGCATCAGTCTTCAACCGTTGGTTTTGACACGCATATATGTATATATTTGTGCGTGATGCGTAGATTTTGTCTATTAATGTGAACGAAAGACCCCATTCTGGCAGGTCTCAATGACATACTTATTCTTCGATGTTCCCTCTCTGCAGAAAGTTATTCCCTCTGGACGGAGATGAATGCTACAAACTTTCCATTTCTTAACCTAGCATAACAGGGCTTGAAAGAGATGTCTCTTCGACGACTTAATCTCGCATTTAGTATTGGCAATTTTCTGAAGTCTGTTTCAGAGGTATCACCGGAGATATTCATGCTGGAAATGGAAAAACAGAAGGATTGACTTCAATTCATGCATAGGAAAAGTCTATGGGTGCTGAGATCAGTAATTATTATGCATAAATGTCACTGCTGTTTTATCAGTGTGAACAAAGTAGCAAGACATAAATGGCTTCGTTTCAGAGTATTATGGTGTTACAAAGAACGTAATAGAGTTAAGTAAGATACGATTGTAGGATGGCTTTATGATGTGAACGTAATATAATCAGGAAATGGATGTTACATTAGTTGAAGTTGTTTATCGATCACACTGACCAAAGTTGGGAGATGTGCAGAGTGTATAGCATGTGTGATGAATTGATATTAAGTTCGTTTACTAACAAGGGGTGTCAATCAGGTCATAAGGAATATGGTGTTGAACTCGTCAGTGGTTTGATACAATATTAATACTCAGGATTTGGAACGTTTCACGTAAAACCTCCACCTCGACTAAAAATTCTTTTTATGCATAGCACTTCTGTTACTTTTTACTAATTTATTTTTCATTCATATATGAGTCAATTATTTAGCTACTCGTATGGAATGGAAAGTACGTAAGTGGATGTAGAAATTGCTTATTAAGCTTTCAAAAGCCGTATTTTCATAGCGTAATTGGATTTATGACAAAGTCTAAAGGCATTTCAATTATGATTGTGATAGATAAGTTACGAAAGATGAGGGTGTGTAAATGTGCGGCTTTTTTTTTTAATTCTTCGAAGGGATAGAGTCATTTCGAATGCACAAATGAGGATAGATCAGAGTTATTCCATCTATCTATTTTATCATCGAGAGTTCAGGAAGAAAATAACGAGAAAAGCGCTCGGATGAAGATGACGTCAACGAGTTATCTAATAAATATTAGATTACAGATGTGAAAGCTAAATTTCATTCATTTCACATATCACCTCCATATTTTTCCACTGTTCTCCGATATTTGTATCAGAACAACACATGAATATATGAAGTACATATCATTCATTGTTGGTAGGATTTATCAATTGAGAATTGCTATCCGGAGTTGAAAATGTGATATAATATACCGATCGAAAATCTGAAATGAATGTGGAATATTCTGGAGTAACTTATTTTACAAATAAGTGTTCACTTCACGAAGCACAGCAGTAATAGAATTGATGCGGAAGAGCAGTTCTGGCATCGCTATGGCGGCGTTTCGCAGTTCGTCATAACAAAATTGGTTTATACCTAGATATTATAGGCAGCCTGTAGGCAACGTTAGCATTTATGCATTACATGCTGAAATCAAGTTAACGCGGCCGAGCATAAATATTGTTATTAACTAGATTTTAGTTCGTACATTTGTTTAGGCGTGAATTGAACATATTAAAAGTTCCGTGTCGTATTTACTGTGTGAAAATATGGTTCGGTTGAAGCTTAAAGACATTTTGACCGAATTGCAATCCGAATTTCATGAAACAATGTATACAATCCTCAGTTGTACCACTTCTGTTCAGTTTGATTGTTCTACTAAATAATAAAGAGGAATCCTCGAAGGTATGGACAACTTGAATAGTCTCTTGGAGGATGGAGCCAAGAGGGATTTACTGATTCGGACTCTGAGAGTTCAGTTGCATGGCAATTGGATATCGGAGAACAGAACCAGTCGATGAGAGTCCAATTCAAGTCTCTGTGAGAATTAAACATCGATGGATGATAATCCTTAATACGTTTATCATCAGGAAAATGCGCAATTTCCCGGAATAAAGCAGAGCTATTCAGTAATAACTCTGTCAATCTCCATCAGTTGTGATGTAGAAAAAATCGGTATGTGTGTTTGAGAACCATGAAGAAGAAGGGAATGAATAATTTTTGAGGAGAATGCGTACATGCAAGGACTATATGCAAATGCTAATGACGGAACATCTGAATTGATCCGAATCACATACAGGTAATGTATACGAGAATGTATGTGAGTGACAAGAATTTACAGCATTTGAACGTGTAGAGACAAGTCAATGTGAATATACAAGGATAAAATGTAATTTACACTGGCAACAGGTTTATGTTAATATGTTATCTATCCATCTTCCCTTCATTTTGTAATTACTATTACGGCATTTAATTTTATAGGCAATTCAAATTATCTCAAGGTTTTCACTGATGAGAATACAAATAAATGTCTAGTAATCCGGAACTAAAACATTCATTTCGACATGATATGATAACATTGATTTGCATCAGGCATTGCAAATGTTGATATATGTACAACAGTTAATTATAAGAAGACATGATTGTGATAGATACATTGACACAGACAAAGGCGTGCAACGAATGCGCATATGACACTGTATAATACCTGCAGTCTCTGCGAATTCTTGGTATTTCTTGCTGATGAATATCTCCACCGTATTAAGTGCTGATTATATTTAATTCCCCGTAAATTCTATTGTCGTATTGATTTTTATGAATTCGGATATGTGGGTAGTGATGAATAAAAATATTTTGTGAGTAAAAATTTGGTCGGAAAATTGAATTCCAATTTATAAATTGTAGAAAATACTTTTTTTTTCTATTCGATATAATAATTGACGAAGTTCTCTTCAATTTTCTTCATAAATCTTGTATGTCCTCCAATGGTTTTGTTCCTCCCTATTTTGTCTTAAGGATAGCTATAGTCACTTTGAGGTATTATTCAAATTTTTTCGTATATTTCATTTTTGTACTCTATATGTGGTCAGATAAAATAGTTCTCTATTGATAATTGGACTTCGTCTTGCTGGCACATTATTCTCAATGATCTCGTCGGTCATATTTTACGGTAATAAAACGTTCCATGATGTCTCCAAGACTCTTCACCACCAAAAATTTCATCTTGTACAGCTTCTCGAGTATTATCTTGTTCTATGTATCAAGAACAAACGTCAAACGTATCGTTGTTTATGATGCTGACATTAATGAATCTCCATTTGAAAAACTGCCTAAGGAATTAACAGAAAAATATGTGTAGATGCGATAATGTGAGAAAGCATGAGAAGAACCAATGGAAGATGAATTTTATGAATTAATTAAAAATTATCCACACATGCTCGGCTCTGGTAGAATTTTTAATGAATCGCGAATCACTGGCGAATTCTGAAATGTACAACTGTGTATATCAATTCCGATATAATTCACACCATACTGACGTCTATGAGCACGAGAAATTGAATCTCCTGTGAATTAGTGTATCTGGATTCTGAAGGTATTACGAAGTTCGTGTAATCATGGCGTTGTTCAAGAGAGGCTTCATAAATATGAAAAATAGATTGGCTGGTCGGAAATTTGCATCTACATTGAATTATTGATATAAGCAATGTCGATCGATGAGCATAACACGAGTACGCTAAAAATATTCACTCGTCGTGCGGACATGGAACATGATGAAATTTTCACTAATTAATATATATTGCACTAACATGTTTCAATTAATATTGAGATCATACTCTAATTAATGATAATTTGAGTGAGAGTCAATTTGTGCAAATGGAATTAGTACACATAATCTACGGTGCGGAAAATGTGGCCACACAAGTGCACGTACAATATCAGTATGCTACACATTAATCTGATTCCTCTCTGTGAAACGTGATCCTGTAGAGAAACATCTCTGGGATACATAATCGAGGGGAGCATCTTTCTCGACTCACATTCATTATTCCAGTCAGGTTAGGTTTTCGAAATAGAAAAAAAAAGAAAGAAATGAACAATTGGGCGAGGGAATCAGATGGATAAATGAAAGTGAAAGCAAACAAACGTATATAAAAAGACAATTTTTCCGGAAGGAATGATACCACGTGTCTCCTAATTGGATGATTAATCAGGGTGGCAGTCAAGATGAGAACTGCAATTAAATTTGATCTGTCTCGTGTTCGTCATCCATGATATTTTTTCGTACAAAAAAAAATAAAGGACACAAAGGAAAAGAATTCGAACTTCTTTGGCTGGTACTCTTGTGAAAGAGAACTCAAACCCTCATCAGAATAATGAATGGTCGCTATGGGCTTTTCTGGATGATAGAGTTAGAGCAAGAATAAACATCGTCTATCTTTATTTCTTCGTTACTTTTATCAATATAATAAACAACCTTATGATTGATATAAAAGTGTATGCGATGCTGTAGGATATGCGTGCGATTCATATTCATTATTGTATGTTGCTATCATTCACTTTTACGCGATGCCTATTCGCAGTTGATCAATACAAATTATCCTACACTTGTCATCTGAGTATTTTCTTTTTCTACTTATCCTCACCTGAGCTCTTTCATCATGTCGAATACACATATTCCTTTATTATCTGTTCCCATCTTTGAGGAGCCTCCTATTTTTCCATACACGAGGTAACGAGAAGAAAGAGAAGAAATGTTGATAACGTGATATTGCACATAGCACCACCCTCGTTATCATTCACTTCTTATCGAAGAATATTCCAATATAATGAAGGGGAGAATTTGTCGAGATGCCGATTAGACTCTGGTGCGGCGATGCAGGAAGATTCGATATGTCTGACAATGTGATATTAGAATATGTAGTGTTCATCAAGCCAAGTATTTTGTTGATATTGTCGTTGAAATTTAAGTATACAGGGTGACTCGTGATGTGACGTATTCTTGTAAAGAAGTATGATGAACATGGTGTTTTATTAAATTTCCCATTTTAAGTGGTCAAATCTGGATAATTGTTAAAAGAATACAAAGTCTCAAATAACTCAGAAACCGGTAAGTTTGGGGTACAATATTATATGACAAATACTTTTGCTCCTGACTTCATCTCTAACGTCCTTATACGTCATATTACCAGTCACCCTGTAATATCGCAAATAGTCTTGTGTATAGGGGAAGAAAATTATTTCGATAATGAATCCATGGTTAAATTAAATCTACTTATTCATCGTTCAATTAAACCAGGGGAGAATATATTTGCAAATTAATCTGAAGTGTTTTAATGAAATAAATATATTCGAAAGGATTTCAACCACCTGTTGAATTTAATCGACTGCGTATAACGTGTAGGAGTTATTGGATGATATCAAGTCAAGTACGACTGCGCGTAGTATTTTTTTCTCGGTTCTGTTGCTATTTTTGTGTGATTAATCGAAACTAAATGTTTTGTCGAGCAATCTAAGGAGAATTATTATCATAGAGAGATGAAAATTTCTGGTCGCAACACTGTGCAAATGTTCAAGAAAGAATTCAAGTTCGTGTAATGGGCTGTTGTTTCGATTTTTATGACACTAATAAATTTCCTACAGCAATGACAATGGATCGATGCAGGAGTTGCTCTCTCCATTTCGTTTTACAAAACACACGAGAAGAGGGATAGAGTCTCATGGGTCAAACGCTGCAGCCACCAACAGCGATATCTGTTTCTATCCTTTCACGTTCAACAACTTGTCGATTTATTGACACCAACGTGCTCGTAAAACCGACAATATGTCACCACACAGTTCGATGGAGACTCTTAATGTGATTGGAATAATAAATTCAGAACACGAAGAAATGACTGGATATTCAAAAACAGACAGAGTCAATATTCTGGAGTGCACTTCAAAGCGAGATACTTTGTTGTGTAATTCTCATTCCTCCGATCATTAACGCGGTATATAGTGGTGACACTTATGAAAGGTCTCTGGAACATGTGCAAGTGGAAGCACTTGAGATTGTATGCACGTGTCAATTATTGATTTATTGACATCGACAAATTTTACATTACGGAAAGAAGTGCAGAGAGTATTCATTTTTTCAGAGCGTTTGGAGGAATCTGATAGAATTCATTTTGTGAACGTCTATATTATTCATATCGATCCATGGAAATAATTATGTCTTGATAGAGTTCTGAGTTTTCGTCAATCCACGAATATTTCATAGAGTAGACTTCACTGATAAACTGATTCAGTAGAGCATTCAATGAATTCATGACGAGTAATTGGAAGTGATGTTATTGAATCAACTCAGCTGATGAGATCTCTATTTTTACTAGTACCAATGAATTAATAATAAATGTTGTTCTTTGTGGAGAAATATTCTCACGATTCATTTTCACTAGAATAAATCATCCGAATTATTCTAATTTGACTGTAGTCATGTGAAATTGGGAAGGATATTCCTGCAGACACGAACAATTACATCAAGATTAAAATCCAACAGTAAATTCCGGTGATACGACAATAACCGCGTGAATATATTCATTAAGAACATGAACGTGAGGCTATAAAGCTATGAATAATAGTCATTCAGCAGAATTAAAATATGCGGATTCATTCAGAATAAATTAATTCCAGAATTTCGCGCGATGGAAAGAGCCTCGGATTACACGAAGATACAGATATGAATATGCAACAGCTCCAGTACAAATATTTACGAAATATCTTCATTTGTCATATCCCTATTCATAAACAGTCGGAGAAAAAGTAAATCTGTTCATGCATTCGCATTCGCCTTCGTATTGATATTATGAATAATTAATTTGATTCGATTGGATGTCGCATTGATGAACATCTTCCACACACAATGAATTAAAACGAAATTATTTACGATAAATATTGATAGTTTACCATCAAATTTTTCCCACGTTGAATATTATTTTATTTTTCATCTTTCTCTTCATTTGTCAGACGTTAAATGATCATCAAAGATTTTTTTTTTGCCAGTAGCACAACTTGTGAGAATGAAATATCAATGAAGTATTTCTTTCAAATCCAACACCAGATTATAAAATGATTGATGAATGGATTATATCAATGTAGTATTTATTTCAGTTAAAGCTTTGCTACCATAAGTATTCGATGCCGGAGTTGGTGTACCGACGCACTTACAAACTATTTATGTGCTAACTATTATGTTGATTGAATATACACCTCCAGATTTGATTAGGATGGAATCATATTTCAATTTTTAAGGGTATAGATAATTTGCCGGGTAGAGATTTGGGTTTTCAACCGATAACACAACTCACATTATTCTGACTCTAATACCGTAGCTTTGAACTCAAATAATTTGGAATATTGCTAATGAAATTATGCCGGTGAACTCGACGGAGCTGGGAAGATGGGTAGAAATGAGAAATAGAAGAGTTGAAAAAACAAGCAGAAATAACGTGTGACGCACAAGATGGTGTGAATGCTTGATGAAAACGTGGCCCGCGGCTGATTTTTTTCTTCCGTTTCTTCTTCAGATTTATATTTATCTGGCGTAAATCCCTCCAAGAAGATTTAACCGTCTTTGAGGTTTCACAAATCCAACTAAGATTATTATTCTTCTCATCATCCTTGTTTCTATGTCGTTTGTTTCACAGGCACGTTTTCTCAATTGACATAATATCAAAATTCTTTTGAGAGTTCTCTTTACACCCTGTTATTTCCTCTTGCTATAACTTTTTCTTGTTATTCGTATAAATCAGTATATACCTTTAGATTCTGATGGTGATTGTCGTGATCCCTTAATCCTCTTCAATGTGACAAATATTCTCATAGATTTTCGCGCCATGTGTCGATATAAAATCCTCAACTTATCACGTCTCAATTTATTTCCAAGCAATGCTGCCCGCTTGATTGATGAATAAATATTCATAAATTTTTTGCCAATTCATTCAACCACTTTAGTATTCGATTCTATGAGAAAATATTATGAAGTTGTACGGAAAAAGCATCAACGTATGCTTATCTACATTGCAGAGCTCATGTGCCATAACACTGCGCACCTCGTTAACCGTGTTGATGTCGCGATGGTCTTAAGATTTGTGATTAGCGGGTGATTCCTAACCAACCGCGCTGGGTGTGGTTTGACGGTCGTTGACGAAATAAAAGAAGGCAGAAAGTGAGAACGTGATGTTGAAAAACAGAAGGAGCAGAAGAGCGTTGAGAGTTATTGGAGGAGGAGATTCTGGAGGGTTGAACGTAGGTGAATTCTATAGGTAGAGTGAAGTTGGCGATTGGAATGAGGAGGGAGATAAAGACATCGATGATGCAGTGTGAGCAGGCGTTGGAACTCTTATACTCATGGGAGCGAGTTATGAGTTACGAGAGTTAAAGGCTGGGACAACGAATTTAATTGTTGGTTGTGGTAGTGGTACGATGATAGTGGTGGTGGTGATGTTGATGATATTGGTGATGGCAAACGTGCACGGGAGTTGTGTTTGTCGAGATATTCGCATCTCGACGGTACGACGGTTCGGGGACGACTGGCGACCACGTCTGTATATCGTTGATGGCGAGCTGTAGGGCCGCCTCCTGGTCCTTTCTGAACTCCGGCGCAGACGCTTTTCACCAAAACAAATCTTGCGATTTGGATGATTGGTCCATCAAGATAACTATGCAAATCATACAATGACGAGTTTATTTATTGAGATAGCTGTCCACATGGGGAAAAGCTATAAAATATAGAAGTGAGTGACGGATTGTCATAGATATGTCAAGTCCTGGATTTGTCGTCATTTTTAAAAAGTTTATTCAATTGTTACTGCTGCATTATTCTCCGTCTTTTTCACATTAGTTTGGAAGACCAATTCGTGGGTTTGAAAATTTACCTTGTTAGCTGTAGAAGTTCACTTTGCGAAACATGTAAAGAATGGTGCTTGTTGTCTGTAAAAAAAAACTTCGTTGCCCACAGCGTTACCTACTTTCCCATCTTGTTTTGTACCCCAATCATGTTTGTTATTAATGTCTCCACATTTCCATAACTGAACATCAAAATATAGAAAAGTTCAGAGTTCATTCAGAAAGACTTCTACAACTTGCGTTAGGAAAACATTTTGCTAAACGGTAAAAGAATCCATCCACTTCAGTGAAGAAGCAACACTGGAAAAAACAATTTCTTCAACTGTCAGGGGTGGTAAAGGTAATGGAAGAAAGAATGAACGAAGTGTACGATGCATTCTAAGAGAATGTTCGTCCAGTTCCAATGAGAAATATCAAGAAATTAGGAGGAACTCGTATCACTTTCGACAAGTGCGAAGATAAAAGAAAAAGTCGTTTGTCCGATAAAATACAATGGAAGTTTCTCTCTGAAAGAATCCGTCATCCGGGTCCATCGATAATATTCATGTCACGTACCAAATGAGACTTCAAATTTTCTTTTTTTCTCCAGCTTTTAGAGAAACTAGAATACAGAAGATATTCTCCGATTGCATCGCTTTTCCATTATCGGTCGTGCCAATGAGTTTGCGGTAACATCGAATACTTCATAAACACCTTACCAATCTCTTTTCTCACTATTTCATCTTTCCCATTCATTAAAAAGGATTAAATATATATTCAACGAATGATAGAAAAATCGATTAACGAATTTATTTGTCAAGCTGTAAGAGTGGGAGTGAATCCACAACATTGCCATGAGTTTTACATTCTCCTTCATGGTGAATGTGACTATAACTAGATTTTATTATCCCAGGAGCCCGAACATATATGGAGATAATTCAATTTACTGAGCCCTCCAGAGTATTGAATATCGAGCGGAGTTCCATTACAAAAAAGAAGCACCAATAAAGAACATTTTTCGCCAAAGAGAAATACGATCACACACAGATATACGCATGGAAAGATGAATATATATGTACAGGAGTACGTACAAACATCCAGGATAGCATAGTCGAAATGGAGAGTCCCTTATAAATACTAGACAAATGTAAAGGTTGGGTTTCCAATTTTATTCCTGTTATGCCAATATGTATGATACTCGAAAGAGAAACCCCTGAATTTTTTCTTTCTCGCTCACTCCACGAATATTCCCAATAGGCATAATACCAATTCGGTTGATGTGGAAATGACTTTTCAATTCAAATTGATATTTCCACCGTAAGACCGATGCAATTTTCTCTGTAATTTATATTTATTTACCTGGGCCCCAATGGGGAACACAAAATTTTTAATCTCAGAATATACAATAGGTCAGTGGAACGATCAGGTTGTACACGTTAAAATTCTCACTTCTGAAGTTAGAGAGGCCATGTAAGTTCTCTCGTTCTGCTGTATTCATGAGAAAATTTCTGAATACAAATAAGTAAACAGAAACTGAAGACCGGCGTATTCCAATGCTTTGAGAGGTCAATACCTTTTTTGGTACCAATATTCGATTATGGAAACTTCAACAGTGCCAAAGAGGTGTATTCACCTTACCTATCGAGTATGGAGGAATTTACTCGATCTCTTGTAGAAATATTGATTTCACAACTATAGTTGACAATGAATGAACAAGATATAACGGCATTCAGTCAAAAACTGGGGCAACATTATTGATATGTCATATGCACCTGATTCAAGCTAAACGTCAATTCTCTGTGACAAATTTTCGGGGAGAGTAAATACGGTCCCAACTCTCGTCAAGTAGTTTAAATAGGTCTGTAAACTCGATGACAAATTGGGGATATATTTTATATTGCAATTACGGTTGTGGGTCTAATGAGGTTCCATTTCACTGAAAATTTTGGAGCAACAGGCGAGAATTGAATCTATAATTCAAAGATATAAAACGAGATGAAGGTACATGTTGAAGGGTGAAGTTGATTATATTCAATTAACGCCTGTAGACACTTCGATCCTTGTGAGGAAAGTGTGAAAGTGGAGGTGTGAAGTAATATTATTCACAAGTGGTGGAAATAATAATACACCATCATTCTCTTTGAGTTCATCGAGCACCTGTGAAGCAATGCACGAAACATGATTCCAAATTCTCACTCAGCCAGCCGATAAAACAGTAGAGAGTTCTCTCCAATTCTTAACACATGTCTGAACTTCAACGCAGAGTCTTTGCTGTCTATATTAAGTCTACCTTATCGACAATTCTCTCCCTATTCGATAATCGAGGGTGTGTTTTTATACCGACTCAAAAGTATGGGGTCCTGTGGTTTCTCGATGGATAAAATATATTTTTCTATCGATTTCACTCCATAATTTGATTCATTTGAATGAATTCAAACTGCGGACGATTTTTTTTCTCTGTTTAATTCCTCACTCTGTCACAGTATTATCGCATTATTTATTAGCTGTTAAATATTAAGCACTTACTTTACCACCACAGTCCATTCATGAATAAAATTGTGCACTCACCTGTGAAAGCGAAAAGATAAGGGATAAAAAAATTGAACAGCATGTCTAGATGTGATTGATTATTTCGGTGATATTGATTTTGATGTTGAATAAGTTATGAGTCGTATGGGCGAGAAATTATTGAATTGGAACCAAACGACCATAATGTAATTTGACTTTGATGATTGTGGTCTGCGCCCCGATGTTGAAGTATATTTTAGGGTGATTTCTATAATGTATAATCATTCGTGTCCTATTTTTCCAATTTCATATCAAGCAAATGTAATCAGGAAGTATTGACAAAGAGCTTTGAATTTCATTCATCATACATGGTTAGAAACTCATTTATTTAGTTAACTGATTGCTCGTTCGCGTGTGTTCAATTCATTATCACATATTTGTCTTTCAACAAACATTTCTCGTATGAAATTGGGCATTAATATCTCAAACAATGACCAAATGGAAATCCGAAGTACTGTCGTAAATCAACAAAATGAAACATTCAGTATTCATCGGCGTTTTTTTTTCTGCTTTTTTTCCAGCCCTGTTGTAAATATTGTTCTGATTCCCCCGTGGCTTGATATGTGACGCCCAGGGGGATGAAAAAAAATTGAACATTTTTCCAATTCGCGATTTCGGAGACAGCCATCGGATTGCAACTGTAATATTGGAAACCGATGGTGTAACTGGACGCTAAAGCTGACGTTGCGTTCCAATACTTTCTCGAGGAGGGTAGAAACAAAGTTATTTATAAATGAAAAAAAAATAGAACAAGTTCGATAAAGAATATTAGATTCAAGTTTTGTATTGGGGAAACATTGTTCATAAATATTATTCCAGGAAAAGTTTGAATTGAATTGTATGAAACATTTCTGGAAGATTAAAATCTGAGATTCTGGGAATGAGTAGTTTGCAAAAGTGTTCAATTGCATGGTTGGAGTTACTTCGGGAAAGAAAGTGATTGCAATTTTCTCCCATTTACAAATATCATCCCTTCAATATCCCAAGATGTTCTTGCGAAAATAATTTCACGTTACTGCCTCATACCGGAATGTCGAAGTATGCTTGAAATTTTTAAATACCTTTCATCCAATCGGAAAGAACATCTTGATAAATCGCTCCATGCGCTCATGCTCCTGCTGCGTCGCCGTGATGTTGATGCACGTCTTGTGCTACTGCAACGTCGGATATTTTCGAGATTTTCTGTTTCAAAGCAAACTCTTGGTGTCGAATTATGTTTCTGACATTCTTTGGGTGGTGTTGAAGCCGGCGTGATGGCTGCGGGCGTTTGTACGTCTGATAAAGCTTCATATTCCCATTCTTGAGTACCCATTTCTAGCAGAGGTTCAGATGAGGCATTGGAACCTCCAAGTGGGTCCCGAGGCTTTCGATGATTGAACAGAGTGAACACAGGAGATCTCAAGTTATTTATACCTTCGCCATTTGTATCACCATCACCACTGTCCACTGAATCTTCTTTCCAATCCATCGATTGTCTGTCTGTGATAGAAACCATTCAGGTTTTCCTACTGTCGACTGATTTATGCGACACATGTGCTATATGTTGAAACTATGCTGTGATATCATTTATGTTAGGAACTAGAGCGAGAGGATTCCGACTACAAAGTAAACACAATAGAAGCCGGTACACGAGTAGAGCTGAGAGCTGTAGACGTCTGATTAATATTTCAGTATGTCGATAAAATTGCTGCTCATGTGAGCTCAGATTTAATATTTACTGTACTCTCCAATGCTCGGTGTTTTCATTATATTGATCTCAAATAAATAACAAGCAACAATTAAATTTATCTTGGTAAATATTTCGCAATATAGATTCAACATTGAAAACTTTCCAACAAATATTTTCTCAGTTTACATTAAAATTATCCAACTGCATTATTAATTATCGAACGCATCACCATGTATTTCGGAAGCTCAGTTTTATTGCTATTTAGGTAATTTATTATCTATTCATTGATCCATTTCTCTCCTCATACCAATATCGGCAGCAATAGGTTGATAATATTAATTATTGATAGGTGATAACTTTTTTGTATTCGGTGTTTCATAATAACAGCTTGCAAATATTTCATTATAATTCATAACAAGATATTTCGATAACAAACATGAGGTAATTCCATTAGTCGTTTTTTTTTTTCCTCGTGAACATTGCTGTGTAATACAATTTGTTCTTCCCATTTTGTTCATGCTTGGAATTAAATAGTTTCATACATTGTATGTTGTGAATGAACATTCCTCGAAATTATTTCTGTCCACTTTTCACTCTTATTTATGCAGGTCATTTTCCCTTATTATTGTTTTCATATGGCACGCGTAGTCCACTTCTATTCAAATATCTTTCCATTGTGTCAAACGGTGATTCATCATTTTACACATCAAGTTGAATATATCGTTTATGAGTTTCATTTTTAACATGGTCCAATTCATTTTTCACAATTGTAAAATCGTTATAAAAATGTTCGAACGCAATTTGCTAATAATATTTCACTCAACAAAATGAAGAGCAAAGAACATGGTTCGTTGATGATTAGACTTTGATGATAACAATGCGCGCAAACGTTTCAGTTACACACAGGTGATGTCGTGTTCATCGACGACACTGACCGAATGGAATTACTATCGACTCTTGCTCGCATTCATGACCTTAGTGATGGTGGCTAACCGGGGAGGAGAAAGAAGAGAAAGATAGACATGCTCGTTGTGGCGCACCCTTGTCCAAGGTCGAGAAACAACCGTCGTTGCTTGTTCTCATCCTGACTGATACAATTGTTCACTGTATCGTGACAGGAAGTAAGGGTCGGTAGTGAATGTCATCGAAACATTGAAACATTATTTTTCCTCCTCAACATAGGTCACTCTATTGATCAAGTTGCACTGAAGCATTCGAGTTAGTTCACTGTACAGGACTTTCATTCATCTGGATTTTTTCAAACACTCATAGAATCCCGAAAAGCAAAGATTTGAGCTATGAAATGTTCATCAAGAAGATCGAAAATGAATGAATGGTCGCATTGCGTATAATTTCACGTCTTCATTGCTAGTAGCACTTGCCATGTAGCCTTGAAAAGTTGCAGAACTGACCCACTAAATATTACCCGCCAGGACGACTACGTCGCATGATAATCATCACAATTCAATCACAAATGGTGAAGAACAATTTCTCATCACTGATGAATAATTCATAAACATGAATAAAATCATTTCCTGTCCATATAAACTTGTAGCACGCATGAAATCGTGGAAATAACATCATTTTCACTCCATTCACAGAACTAATCATCACTGATGACGAATAATAATGAGAAGCACTATCAAGCTTGTATTAAATCGATGTTTTTTCATTGACGAAGTCAATGAAGTGAGACTAACGCGTGTGTCGAAAAATGTTTCTTTCACGTCTAGACCGAGTTGGTCCAGAGCTCGATACACCTACTGCGGTACTATCGTAGCGGTTTTCACTTGGATAACTACCCCTTGCGTCTCTTCAGCACCAACCAGATCACCGCCGCACCCCATGGCTCTCGCCCTTCTCTCTCCCTTTTGCCCAGTTTCTCTCTCTATCTTCCATCTACCATGGTCCATCTTCTCGTTTCACTAAGCTTTCCGTCCCAGTTCAACACATAAATGCAGACTCTTTACTCGTATTCACTCACACCATCAGGCTTTGAACCCCTTGCGCGACCACCCCGCATCTAGAACTCGTCGCACACATGCACGTGGCGCAGTTTTCAACACTAGAGCGACTGCGCTGGAACGATACGCCGGGATGTGCCGGAGCCCGCGTTCTGTCACATGACATTACCCTCGCCACTTGTATCTATATAGGTCTACGACGATATATGTATATGCAAATATATTTTGGGTTCCCATTCAGAATATGAGTTTATTAATATTTGATGAAGATTCATATGGAGTCATTAACTGGTGAAACTTTACGGTCATGTTGTGTCGAGAACTGGATTGAAAATGCCATTATGCTTCTTCCCTTCCGACCCATATAATCATAATTTGAAACATAACTTTCAAATGACAAAGATGGATGTAGACAGATGAAAGCTGAGTCAAATTGAAGCTCATCTGAAAACTCATATGAATGAATTTTACGATACAGTTCAAAATGAGATTTTAAATGCGGAGTCATCACTGTCGCTTGATGGAAGTTTGAATCATAAAGTTGATCGGCAGATGTCACGGATATTAAATATTATCATGATTGGACGAGAGGACAATGCCGTTTATATCATTGGGGTAGTGGAGAGGAGGGTAAAAATATTTGATTTAGTTCTCCAGATAAATCATCATGATTATATTGATTCTGATGGTGTATAACACCAATGAGACAGCAACGAATATTAATCGCATCATCTGTACCCAGATCGAAACTCTTCTCTATCTAGTTGTATACAAAATTCATTTCATAGTCATTACTTTCTTATTCTTAGTAGAACACAATAAAGAAGAAGCATCTCGTGGTCATTGTTAGACAGATTCGATACAAAATTGTGAAGTTGCATAAATAATTATCACTCGTGTGGTAACACTGACATTGGGATAATTCAAATTGTTCGAAAAGGATGAAGGCAAGGAGTACACGATCGATTTATGCAGTACCAGCAGTACGAAAGCAATGCGTTTCACGTCTGCGCATCACGGAATGTATCTACTAGCGCGAAACGATTGAAGTGGTCATGGCCACGTGTTTTTAATGGCATTCAAACATCTGTGCACACATTTCTTGATTTTTCTATTTCATTTTTGAAGCTGCACATGGAAGATAAATTTGTTCTCGATGTTCCACAGAAGTCATAGAATAGGCTTTGATAAACCTGAATTGGAAATCTTTCCAAAAGGATTTTATCAAAAGTCTCCAGAGACTGCTGAGTCGAGTTCATTGTTTATTCTATTCGTGTCCAACAATATTCATCCAAGTCCTGGAAAATTTTTGTTGTCAATTCACATAAAATTTCTGTTGAACAAGTGTCCCCTTTCCTTTCAATCACAACGCAATATGGATAGTAATGAGAAGCAGTACAAAGGTTTTTTGCAATACGGGTGAGGTATTATGGATACCTATTGAAAAAAAAATGCGGACTCGTCGACCTCACAACTTCGTATTTCAAAACGGATTTCTTTGTTCGTTTATCGCTGATATGAAGGTAACGCTCCCTGTTGTGTGCTCTGAGTACCATAAAAGCGTATGAAAACTCACTTGCTGTGAGAGGACACGGTCGATAGTGCAGCGGACTGAAATATGTACTGATAAATATTTATTTGTATATTCATTCAGCATAATAATTATAACAGCTTTATTCTTCCATTTAAGGAGAAATTGTAGTGTTCTATAAAAGTTGATGATAATGTACTATGTAATCAACTAAAAAGGTATAGAACCAATCACATCAAGTTGGGAGCTGTATCCGAGGATATGCTTTCAAGAGTGTCCCCATTTTTAAATGGAGTTAATATCGTTATATCCCATCAAGGAGGAATATCAATAGCTCCCGTCGATGGAGAAGATTGAAAATGAAAATAGGGCACACTATCGTAAATTATTCTGGGTTGAGAGCGGGGTGAAAAATGGAGGAAGCTCTGAAATCTATTCAGGATAATCCGAAAAAATTTTTGAGCAAGTATACGCGCCACTCGGCGATTTTTGAAGCGGAAAGGTAAACCAGCAATGCCGTAGGGAATAAAAGTTGTGAACATATCTGAAGAAATGCTTGCCACCAACCTTTTTTTTTGTTCCATCTTCCATTTCGTTTGTCAGCTTTCACCTCGTTGCCCATTCTACCATGAAGAACTTTTTTGAAAGAAGAAATATGTCGTATAACAGCAAAAATAATAACTGAATTGAGGGAAGAGAAAAAATGAGATGATAAAGGAGTTCGAGTAAATATTTCTTTTCTATAAGAGGAATCTTTCTTATTATCTACTTCTTCCTTCAATTAATTTTCTGAACTAATCGAAGTTTGCTAAGGACTATTGAACCATTTGACAACATGATTACCAATATTGCGGACTTTATTTATATATGAAATTAATGCAAGATGAAAGAACATTGTCGGCATCAAGTTTGTACATAAGTATAGAAGAAAATATTCTATTTCGTCCTCAAAACAGGGACATCCATAGCACCAAATGTTTATCTACCTCCGAGAATTGACAATCTGTGGAAATAGCAGATAAAGTGTTGGTGCGCTGGAAAAACGGCGATGGATCCATGTGACAGATGTTTCATTTGATCTTTGAAGGAAAATAAACAACAATAATTGAAAATCCTATAGACAGGTGTTTCAACACATTGTCTTGGTGTTGGATATGTATATCAAAAATAGAAACGACGGTCGATATTAATTGTGTCAAGCATGGACCCTCCGGCTTCTGCGCGAAATAAAGACAATGCCCAAGGTGCACGTCAACAACACGAACATCAACACATGTTTTGCATTTTATTACCCTAATCCGCGATAAGATTTCCAGTTTCATATTTATCACCACCCTTGTTGAGGAAATGTCGATAACACTTTTCAGTTTTATTATGTAACGTAAGTTGTCTACAATGACATCAATGATGAGGATTACATCGATATAATGGTCATCAATGTCATTCTCATCACATGCCAAGGGTCGTTCATGAGCTCCCTTGGCTCAATGGTATTGACGACTAATTAATGGTTTAGTGGTACATTTTAAGTCATACATATAAAAATCGGATTCTTCTGGAGTTAATGAACCGCATCCAATTAATGTAGGGGTTTCAAGCTGCGTACAACTTTGAACTTGTTCAAATGTTTCGTATTAAGTGTATCATAATCGCTGCACTAACGAGCAGATTGATAGAATATTGTACAGATTTTTCTCGGTTCCTGTTATAATTAATATTGATGTCATATATTGAGCCATTTTTTATCATTTTTGCCCCGTCTTGTAGAGCATTCAATCATTGAATTGAATTCGAAACCTACAGATACTATTCATAATGTTAGATTTCAAAATTTGTGTGTCCTATGTCTTTTATCATCGACCGGAATTGAATGCATAGATGAGATGAAGATTCATGTGACTCTTCGACAAGTCATGTGCATATATAAAACTTTATGATTCATGATACAAATCAATAATAAAAATAATTTTTAGCAATCACTTAATTATTACTCACCTTTCACCATCATCATTGAAGGCATAATCACCGAGAATGAGGTCTCGCAAGCGATATCTCGGTGGTAAAAGCAACGGCAAGCATGGATCCGGTTCGTTCATGTCGTAAAAGTTTTCCAGAGTACCGGAAGTATGCTCTGTTCTCTCTGGAGCGTATCCACACTTTATGTCTTGGGTTGTAGAAACAAATCCTTCACCGAGTGATTTTAACAACTGCTTTTTTATCATTGAAATTTTCTGAATTAGATTGATGAAATTATTCTTCCTCCCTTTTCGTATTTCAATTTTGATGTCAGTGATTCTCGTTTTATTTCTGTTGTTGAGCAACGTGCTCACGTACAGTTGAACTATAACGCACGAAGAATTGAATTTCAGAGCGATTGCTCTATATAATCTTCATTTTAACGTATCTGATGAACGTCCACGAATAATTATCGGCCCGTCAGATCAACGACGAAGGAAACACGAGAACGTTCTCATGACGAAGACGTGGCCCATATTACCCTTCAGACGACTCGAACCTAATTCCTCTGGTGTGTATGCATATATTGAACACTGAATTGAACCCACAGCCCATTCGAAGAAGATATACTCGCACGATATGTGATGGGTGTATGTACAGGTAACTCTGTACACATAAATTGAATCTTCAAAGAAAATCGTGAGATTTAAATTTTAATGAGAAAAAGTATGCGATCATGCCTGAGGTTGCGAGAAATGGAGCGGTTGGAATTTTTAAGAGTATGCGATCTTCATATGCATATATGCATATTCATCATAACGGTTTTCTAAACTGGAGAATTTGTTTGTCGGTTGGAAAAAGTAAAAAGATAGATCAGAAGACACACGCAAATTTTGTGATGCGGGAATTGAAATTAAATGGACAGTATTAACAGCCACATTTCTACTATTCATGCATGAATACTATTTTATATGCAAGGAAATTGACTTGATCGTGAATGTTAGAGGGATGTAAATCCTTCATCTTGTTTAACCTTCGGCAAATAAATTGGAAGTTAATATTGACAAACTCTGGATAGCAATGAAATTTCCTTAATTTATGGGGACTGTATGATTACAAAAAATGTCTGTAAACTTTGATGATCATAGTCAGGAAGTTATTATGGATATATCACGCTTTCCGGGACAGGTGGCTTTGTATAACTCATGCTGGAGCTTGAAGTATTTTCTAGTGAAACTGTGCATTGGGGTTCCTATGCTATTCGAGTCCAGTTTTTACAGTGCATACGACAATATCTAAGTTGATTTAATTTTTTCACTGTCGGTGGTTGAATTTCTGACGGAAATTTCGGTTAATGTAAGGAGCACTCTGTCATTTTGTGAGTATTGGACACTTGTCGAATCAATTATACTTGGCGAGAATTATATCCTTTGCAAATAAGAAATGTAAAGGTCACTTTGATTGATAGATATCCGGCTCTATACTTATTTATTAATGTATTCTTACTTTACTACGAGAATCGATTCTTCCCGAAGAACACAGCGGTTTTACACCTTGACCATTTTTCCGGAACAATCTTATTCTTATTTCAATCAATTTCCGTTATAACGTACTGTGAAAATTTTCAATACATGTTTCCTGATGTCAAGCGGAATATTATTACTTTTGATTCAACTTCGACGTGGAGTCGATTATAAAGTTTGCTGGTGAACGAAGTTCTGTGAGTTGAATGCACATATTTATGGCGGGTTGAATGTGCTTATGAAATTACACTCTGACATTTGCCGACAATATTGGCAAAGAAATTATTGGACCGGGAATTACGTCCAAATAAATTAATGATAATTATGAATGCCAATAAGTGAGGAGCATCTGTAATGTGTCAATGAATTCAAAGTTGCTCTGTTTCAATATGGGATTCGAAGATTAATTCTGAAGGTAATTCGTTTGGATGATCATCGGTTTGTATTGTACTATTCGAATATGATAACACTCGCGATGGTTTCTGCATGATCACAACGTTAAAAATTCCGATGCGCGATATCATCTTGCCGGTATAATACACGTGTCTGCTCACGCTATTGTTTCCAGAGAGGAAAACTTACGAGCCGAACTCACCGGCGTTCCGCGTTCTAATGACGCGTCCCACGATATCAACCACTATTCGCGACACGGCCGCCACCCACTGATACCTCAGTCACTGTCTCTACCTCCGAAAAACATCACGCGCAGTGCATCATGACCTGTGAAATTTCAGTTGTCGTCGACGCTATGTGAATGATGTCGACATAGAAATTCCTGTACACTTAATTGCTTCGCCTCAGAATTTCCCCACTGCGTCTAATAACTCCCACTATTTTCTGACTCCGATGAAAAATTCTCTCTCTCACGTTCACCATTCCTTATTGAGAATATGCCGGTATCGAATTTGGAATAATCTAATAGCAATCCTCTGCTAAGCGTATATTCTTCGTTGTGGAATTGTCTGTTACTGATCTGAAATAGATAATCTAGTTTCCCGACGAATCTGAGAGGAGGTATCGTCATATGACTATGTGAAGTTCAACAATTTCATCTCGATGACAGTATAATCTTGGATTATCATCAGTACATTGAAATCCACATTTGAATGACAACCATTAAGAAGAGTTTCTCAAAAAAGGAGGTACTAATTATTGATCAGTTAGTCATTATCATTTCCAGAGCTTTATGGACTGATCCCAGTCACCTGGCTATTGTTGTTATCACAAAGAATAATTGGCATCCACCAATTCGCCCGCAGCCAACTAGAATTACTAATGACTTCCCGATCAATAATTGATTACTTTTTTTCTGTTTTTTTTTGTATGTATTCATTCGTGGTGTAACTACAGACGGACAAATATGATTGGATAGTGATGAAACTGTTGGGCTACAAATTAGCAAGAGGTCTATGATACCACTTTCGTTTGCTCGGTAAAATAATTTGCTGTATTACTATCTGATGGTTTTAGTACCAACGACAGGTACTGACAAAACATTCTGGATTGTGGACGGTTCTACTGACACCAGATCACAGCACTGACGCTTAATTTTAATCACCTCAATATTAATTTAATTGTTGGTATTTTATAATAGGAATCTTCGTGTAAACATCATTCCATTGAAGTTCTGTTATCATTCACTTCGTTATCTTTCAGATCAAACAATCACAAGAATAAAAACAAAAACAAAAGAATGATATTATTACCTCTGCTATAACCCGCGCAATTACCGGTGAGCACGTATAAAAACGTTACATAAACGCCAGCGTGTTCTGGGCTTGACTCATATTACATAATATGTATACACGCGGATTCATGAACTACATCCAGCGAATTATAAGATAGAACAAAAAATTATAAAACATAATTCAAAATCACGATTTATCAAGTGCGGAAATTTTTTGGAGATTCGTTGATGCATCCACAAAATTGAAGCGCATCGAATGGTGAATTTCACACATGGTTAACGAAAGTAGCAACGTAATGTATTTAAGAGAATTACAACTCAGTCATCTCGTCAAACCTTTGACACTTTATGCATGGATGCAGAAAAAGTGTTATGTACCTTCTACTGAGTGCATCGAAATTCTGATGGTTCACACTCCTCGTGCGCATCAGGGAGAATTTGAATTCATTTCTTCACAATAATATGATTTTTCTGCATATGTCCCAGAAGAATTTGCTCAAACGAAAATATATTGGAAGAATAAAAATTGGATAGCAACCAGTCTAATAGAATTTGTTCGAGAAGAGTTAGCTTGGTTTACAGTGTGCAGTGAAACTGTGCACGATTCTTTTTTCGGTGAATTCTGTATTTTCATAATTTCACTCATTTTCCCCGGGAAATTATGAGAAAAATTCTTGTAATTCAAACAAAATGCGTATCATCAATCGCAGTGAATTTTTCCCCCTAATTCTTACAATCGATACACAAGGTTATATGTAATCTCTATGATAGAGATAATCTGGATGAAATCCTGCAATACGTCCCTCGAGGATTAACTACTTTCTCCCTCCACCATGAGACACACGTAAGTCGACATAATATGTGAGGATTTCGTCACTACCGACCTACCGACAATAGAAATGCGCATGAACGGTTACGTGTATATCCACTGACACCGGAGAATGTTATGAAATACAGGGCAGGGCTGCCTCCATCATATAGAACGAGCGCTTCAATGTAGATTCACCAACAGTATGGTACACCGATTCAACTGTTGATCAAACGTCTTCAGTCTATAATCTTTACCAAGAATCAAAGCTTGGTATTTTCTAAGCCATTCAATTTTAATGGATGCATTGTATGTATGATCATTTCTCCTAACTATCGATATTCAACAATAAGACATTCCTCTAAATGTTACAAGAAATATCCCAAAACAGATTGGGAAACATCGAGTAGATTCAGAAGTCTCCAAGAAAAATTCATTCACAATATTTCAGGTCAATTTTTGAATATTAAAGAGATTATTTCAATATTTTGATTGTGTGCAGCTTAGATTATTGTCTCGATAAAATGATCTTTATAAATATATATGTAATCAACATATTCTTGTTATCTATAAGGTCAATCGCTCGCTCATGATATTATGCTGTCACCTAATTCCAAGTACTGATAATAATTCAATTATTTATTGATAGCCTGTAAGGCCAAAGTACACATGACAATTCTTCTATATAAACATTTGTCATTCATCAGCATATTAAAATATTGAGGTATATGAATATCTTTCAAGAATTAAAATCGACAATCGCAAACAAGTGATCCCTCTCTGAATTTTTACGTAATACGTATCACGTATATGAACATATATACTGGTATACATAGAGAGGTGGAAAAAACAGGCGAAATTTCGCAATTCCCGGTGAATATATATGTGTGAAGTAATTACGAGATACTTGAAAAAAACAGCAATGTTATTTCACTCGATTCTATTGACCGTACCTCTATCACTTTTATTCTATTTACGTTTTTACTTTCGTATTTTCCATTAGTTCTGTGAAACAAGAGGAAAGGACGTTAGGAAAAATAATCATCCGGTGGATATGAATGGGGAAAGCGAACGTCGTCGAAAATCGATCAAAAATGAAACGTTGAAGTTGTATTTCCACACGGAGAAAGGTATACATATGTGGGTATGAGAACGCCATGTTGATTTGGAGTGGCCATGACCTGTTTGACGTTATGAAACACTCAAATGTCATTTTACCCTCGTTAATTAGAGTACCGTTGAATCAATTTTATTCTGTCAAGGAGTCTTTTGATGGGATCTGAATCAGTGAGAATCTTCATCCTTGATCAAGTTAAAGAGGGAATACGAAATGGTTGGGGATGAATTAGGATTTGCCTGGTTGGGGATATTTATTTTGTGCAATGATATAAATATTTACATTGTCTTCGTTTGATTTATGCGTTTGTTCAGGCTGAGGAAATTTGGTGATAGTAAATTCACCTACATGCGTATGCTTATGAGTTAACAAACTTCTCATACTGTTTTATTAACGATCCACCATCGCCTGTTCCGCTCCCTTTTCGCGTAAATCTACTTTTAGATTAAATCCAACACTCATACTCATATACGTATAATTCGACATCGCTGAATGAGTTCGCAATAAACTGACGCGCTTTTGAACCGGCAAATGGGAAATACAATTGGCCGTAAATGGTTCGAGGATGTATTGACAAATCTGTGAATCTATCGAACAAGATAAGGATTTTCCCGCGTCTTTTCATTATTCGTATTCAATATTGAAATAAAATGGAGGATTAAAAAAGATTACATGATTGATCGCGTGGTATAAAAAATAAATTATCAAAAGTTTTTTTTTATCTCATGTAATGCATGTAATATTTATATAACTCAATGAGTCTCATCAAATTCTATTTTCGTTGCGTTTGTGGCGAAAAACTTGAATTTTATTTCTGATCAACAACCCAAATTTATGTCGATATTGATTGATTTTTGTTTCACGAAAATCACACGAAATCTCAAATCGTCTTGAGTACCCATTGCGCACACACGTGTCAAGTGGGTCATACACGTAATCGCGTGAAGCTTATGTAACGTCTATATACACTAACACGGCGCGGTTAAGTGCGCGTAACCGAATATCCAGCATGTGTGTGCGAGCGACTGTGTGCCTATCGCGCTGCTTCTCTAGCTCCAGTTAGGTCGTCGAAATTGCTGGACAATAATTACACTCTAACGTTCATTTCAGTCTCACAGTCTATTTTTGAACTACATATCGGCACTAAATAGAATTGGGAGTTGTAGAGAATGAAAATAAAAACGAAATCAGTAGTTGCGAGTAAAAAAAAATGTGTGAGAGTAAAATATGTTCATAATTGAATGCAAAATGACGGCTCAAATGTTTTCGTATGGAACTTTTCGAAGTGGAACTGAAAATGTAACATTGAAAAATAAAAATTTCTCTTAATTTTATGGCATGGTAAAGAATTTATCGTTGTTTCATAATTGAAATGGCAATACATGTTTTTTTTTCTCCAGCTGTATTGTACAACGCTTCAGAAAAAATGCATAATAATTCTACAGTTTTATACAACGACAGAGACTTACGTGGGTACAATACGGTATATGCTTGTGAATTATACAATGTATATAGACGGTACTCAACAACTCGTTTTAAATCACGTAAGTCCACCTCCCTTTACACCCACGACTGTACAACTCCGCGATTACGGCATAAATATTACTTTGCTATCTATATCTATATACACAATGAGGGCGCAGCTGTGGATTTTCTTGACTGTATGAAATGTATGATATATTAATCTAAACTATATATACCTGCATACATGCATGGAGAGAAACTGACAGAGTTTAGTGATTATCAGCCTATCTAGAAGGGAAAAATCATTACAGATATCGAACAAGCAAGATCAACTCCAAATTATGATCACTCCAATTACAATCGAGCTTGCCATTGTTGAAATCACGAGAGAATTTCGCAATCTTTTGTATCTATCTTTGGATCAGGCTGTTTTCATATGAAAGGATAAATAGTACAGATATTGTTTGATATTGTGATTTGTTTTTGCATCCGCACGTGAATCAAGGATGAAAGATTGCTTGAGTGGATATTCTACTGTATCCTATGTTGTAAATTATCTTCGAGTATAATTAAATAAATAGGCCAAAGCTGTTTCGATATAAATGTCCAATGCTTCATTGTCCTCTCATCTGTTGACGATCCAATAAGATTCATTGACACAAATCTTTTTTCAATCTTTGAATTATTTCAGTACAAGTTACGACAGATGGATTGAAATAAACGGAAGCCATATCACTGTCACTTATATATTCTCGGTGATACATAAGACGAAACATTTTCTTTTGTTCTCTTATTATCTGGTATTACAACATAAATTGTAACAGATGCACAGAGCATACCTCTTTGTGAATCATCAGATGATTATTTATTTTTTGATGGGTCTGTTACGTTGGTGGGACAGATGAGGAGGATATAATGAATAAATAACCTAAAATCATTGGTTTAAATAAGCTTAATCGTGCTGTTCGCGTAATTGCATTATTACGAAGGTATTCGCAGAGTTTCGTTGTGCAATCATCCCTCCAACTATCCTCCTCGACATTTTTTTTCATTACTTCCCTTGAGATACACAGCGATTCGTCATTCTCCGTCGAGATGTCTCACTATTTATGATTGGTGCACTTTGCCATTTCCAACGAAATGAAGGCTCAAGAGAAAATGTAGTCGAATCGGATATTTCAGATGGAATTAGTGATGATTTTTACACTTGGCAAAATGTAAGAAATAATTCCAGTTTGAGAAGTATATCAACTGCTTTTCCTTTGATTCCAGATAATATTTTCAATAAACCGTAATATTCCAGACTTTGACAGCTAATCTTTCCTCTCCTTTTTTCCCGTTCACAGTGTTGTCACAGGTTAGTTCTTCGATCGTCCCATTGAAAGATAAGAAATTTTTTATCTTGCTTTCTTAATCATGAAGATTGAAAGTAGAAACAAAGGAAACATTAGCCATCGTCATATATGTTATATTCCATTGGTGACTTATACCCTGAATGATATAACATGTTGTAATGGTGATGTGCATTGCACACATTCACACATACTTGCATGCATAAACATTGAAAAGATTGTATTATCGAGTCAGTGTTGGATATATATATAAGTACGTGAGAAGGTATACATACATTGGAGACCCGTCGAGAAAACGTTCAACACAATTTCCAGGGTTATATAAAGCTGCTCTGATTCCCGACTAGTTGGAGAGTTGCAACTATGAAATTGATAAAATTGTACTACATTCGATGGAAATTTTAATAGTAGATATTTATCGTTAAAATGTGTTAATAACTTTGGATGTATTGAGATGTAGAAGGAAAAGTTGAATAAATTGCATCTAAATGGGAATTATTTGTAGAAGTTATATTGGACGTGAATGGTGCAACAATGTTCCTAAATTGGCATGATCGAGTTGAGAAGACGGAGATGGGTATTATTACTTCATAACAAAAACATTTACACAGTACTATTACCACTACGACGGCGTCTGTTACTGTTGTGCTGAATATACTAGAAGCGCATGGTACTTATGTAAAATTCCAGCCTGTTTATTCGTTTATGCACGTGAATCGCTTCGGAGGCCCAAATAATTTTTATCTGACACAGAGATAAAAAGATGTTTAACATCAAATCTTGCGAAAGATTCATTATGGCATCACGAATCATACCAGAGTTGTGGTTAAAGAATTATTTATAGTAATTCACTGAGCATTTACACATTTCTAATTCATTACATCATTTCAGTTGTCATTCGATCCAAATATTCACGTGATGTAATGCTTTTCTTTCTTCATTTCGAATTATGAGAATGACACTGAGTAGGATGAATTTTATTCAACCCTTATTTTTCAATTCTCGAATTTCAGACGTGAACGCGAGACTAGCAATTGATTTCTTGGCTCAACGCATGACCGAGAATATATGAATTTGAGGAATATATTCTAGTTTCGCATAATTTTACGAGAGTATATTTATATTTCGGTGTAATACATATGAACACACGTGGGATGTCACAACTGCCGCATCGATAAGAATTTTGGAGCACATGAGGTAACATGATATATTGAGGATGTTTTCAGTTCACTACAGATAATGTTGTAATGTCGTTATTCAAAATTGGAAGAAAACAATAGTCAATTGGCAAAAATAATTGATTTTATAATCATTCCTACCATTTCAAATATAGAGAGAATGCATATTTCGTAACTGCGATATATATTTAAGATAATGAAATACGAATCGCCATAACGTCAATTGGCATTTCATGATAATATGGCGCCAATTGTATTCCTCAAATAAAACGAAAGTGCATATTCACGAGATATTCACGCTCATTCATTATATAAAGGTTCCACCAATGTGTTTACAGAAGACAAACTTTATTTTTAGTCGTATACGACACGATGCTTTGTACATTGCTAACTATTTAAAAGCTGATGAAGTGCTACGAACAAAAAGGAGTTGTATAGTAACGGATTTACGCAACAAATTCTGCAAAAAGAAGCAAAATGGTTCGATGTTTTTAAATTTTTGTTTTTACTCCTTCTCTTCTTCATTTTTATCTTATTGCATTGCCAAATCAAGAAGTTGCTCTCATCATCAATGACACTCTGAAATCGAGACATTGGCGAGATATGGATGGAAAAAAATTCCCAATCAATTCATACCAAGTGAAAAAAAAAATCGCCAAGTTCATTCGAGTTATTGTGATGCGTCAAGTGTGTTATATAAATGGTACATAAAATGCGTATACCTCTCATGATTAGCTATTTGTTTTGCAGTCTGAGCGAATATGAGTAAACAACATTTTTAAAATAGCGACGCAATTAATTTTCGTGTATGAGTATTGAATAATTAAACTGCATCGCACTGTTTGTTAGAAGAATCTTAATGTGTGAATTGTGGCAAGAATTGATTGAGTATGTGTCCTGTATACACAAGAGTATATGAAAAAAAAGTATATATATGAATATCATTTACGTAACGACAAGATACGCCTTATTTCGATGATTAACAATTTGTTTTGTGATCGGCAAAGGTGACTCTTTGTACGAGACAAATAGCTTATATAACATCAAAGATAAATTCTCACTCGAACATACACCCTGTTTATACATCTGCTAAGATTAAATATGTTCCATGATTTTTTTATTCACATTTCTTTATTCCAATTCTCCAAAGTCAATGCTAAAATGAAGCATAAAAAATTTTCTTCTTTATATCCTCATCCAATAACGCATTTAACTGATGAATAGAATCCTGAATCGAATGATTTCTCATGTAATAGCAGTTTTATTATCGTTACCAACAATAGTTTTGATATTGGAATACTTGTATGATTTTTTTAGTCATTCGATAAATGAAAAGATGTATATAGTGCTTGAGAGTTAGTGGATGAGGGAGTGCATTATACTCATGAACATGAATATATGTGTTTACGACTGCACATGCGTAAGCCCGGGAGTTGAGGGCGAAGCTCGTGGCCGGAGTAATTGATCCAAACGGCACGCGGGTTCACGCGTCTCGTACACGATCTTTTATATAAGCTCCATACGTATACGTATTACATGCGTTGAATTAAATTGCTGGTCAATTGTGAACAATAAATTTGGCAAATTATTCACGAGCTATTAATATCAAAAATGCAGATTGGGAAAAATTATTATTATACATTTATAATTGTATATTTGGAATTGCAAGATATATAAAGCGTCTAACTTTTCCATTCTATAAGATATTTAGGATGGATGAGTTATTTCGTAATGGTAGATGAAAGGTCTCATCCTAACATGGGATCACGTTGCCTAAATATTCTGGGGAAGTCCAAATGCAAAAACAAGATCTAAAATCATGAATATTTATCTATTTTGATAATTCTAACATACAGAAAACAATGTTCGATGATGAATAAATATGAATGTATGACTACAGTATTCATAACATAAATTCATACATAAAATATTTTATCCAGTTAGTAAATATACATAGTAGGTTTTTTTTCTAAATGATATAAATAATTGTCGAATGATTGAATAACAAATAAAAATTATCTAATGATGATAATGAGGATTTACAAATGCGATTAACTGCATCACCACCGTCACGAAACAAACCGTCAAGCTCAGTCAGCCCTGTAGTCATCTAATGTTACGATCACGAAACCTCCGCTTACGACATCGAGGTGAGGAAATGTACAATGATTATATAAAACTTTACAAAAACTGCATATTATTAGCAATGAAAGTCAAATCTTGATCCAATCAGCCACAGTATGAATATTCTATGTATTTTTCCTTGAATTTCAGAGAAAAAAACAGAAATATCTTGGGATTTTGTGGAGATGTTCATTTAATGCATAATTGTAAATAGTGTGATCAATCATAGGGATAGTCAAATTGGAGTATCAATACCGTGATGAATGTTTCACATTAATATATATCCCGATCTTACATTGAGAAATTACGTTGACTGCAAATTATAAATATTTCGTCATCAAATTATTTCAATCCCAGTTTCTGCGTCAATAAGTATTTACCAGAAAAATATGAACTACGTAAACTATCCATTGCATGAGAGATTGTAAACAGGAATAAATAAAAGAATTAAAATTAGAAAATAACGAACAAAGAGATGCATTACGCGAATTCCATTACGAAAATTCTCCGCGCGGTGACATCGTGATCGACGTCACGATATTCGCGCGGAGTTTTCAGTGGTCAGGGTGGGCTGTGGTCGTACAAATGATAAAACGATGAGTGCGCAGAAAAGCAACAAAGAACGCAAGTAAGTGCGAACGTAATGTTACAGTGACGCGTGCGTCTCATCCCTGGTTAGATGTTCAAATTGCCAACACCAGTATTATGGCAGTTATACAGTGGTGGCGCTACCGTCGATCTACTAGTGCGCCGCTCGGTGCCGCTGACACTGCGCGCCAGACAAGACCAGTGTGCGACTGACAGCCGAGACGTCAGTTGGCTGATCTGGCACTGAATTCTCTACTGTTGAGTTTCTATATACAACACGCCCACCGCTGAAGCGTAACTCAACCGCGTGGCGTGTCCAACTGTCAAACGATAAAAGCATCAGTCAAATTGTGCATTTATCTTAGCGCGTCAATATTTATTAAAAGTACAATTATTTATTTAGAATCCAGAGAAACAAACAGGGGTGATTTCATGTCATCTCTGTAATTACTGAAAATAAATAAAGGAAAAATCAAGACATAAAAACTGGATTAAATGGCGCAGTGCGTTGATATTTTGTGTTACGTAAAAGTGTTTGAAAATTAAAATCAGGGTGATAGTAACTGGAGCAAGAAGTGAGGAACATCACAGATAGTGGGTTGTGTGGGGATGACTCGAATGAAAATGTACAGCGGATTTGATTTACCAAAATCAATAGGAAGTGGATTTTATCGTGAGGATTTCAATCGATCATAGTATTCCGTTACATGTTGATGAAGTCATTTTTTCTTACATAATAGAGTCGCATTGAATCTCAATTACTAATAAGAAAATAACGGGGGATAGAGATGACGGACATAGCAAAAAAGGCATTTGCTTCGCGCAATTATTGCTTGGCTGTTGAGATGTATGAGCGCAGTTTGAAACATCAATCACCAAATTTGGATATGTTAATTGGTTATGGTGATTCTCTGGCGCGTTGCGGTCGAATTAGGGATTCAGTTGATGTGTTCGCGCGGTGTTTAACACTCGCGTCCTTCTCACCAGACCGATTGAAGAATCTTGCGGGCGCTTTGCTCGAAGAAATAACTGGTACTATGACATCTTTGAGACGTGATGAGACATCGTTTTCCTGTCCCACGTGCGAGGGCACCCTCTATCAACCAGTCACCGCCGGATGTGGTCACACACACTGTAGAAATTGTTATGAACCTGCCAAGTGTTGTCGCGCGTGCGGGCAAAAACTCGGGCCTATTGGAGAGACAAATGTACTTGTGCAACGACTTGTGGGAAAGTGGTGGCCAAGGGAGGCTGAAGCCAGCAGAGCTCGACATGAAGGAGATGTTTTGTTGAAGGATGGACATCCAACTCAAGCATTAGAACGATATAATCTTGCTGTGCGACTCGGTAAATATTTTTCCATACATTGAAAATCCAAAATTTATTTCAATTGAAATCGAGGAGTCAACTTTGGGATCTTTTCTTCTTCACCAATCTTTATTCCGTGTTTCTGAGTAAATATTGATGGACGAGAATTGATATCAGCGAATGTCCTTCAATCTAATTCGAATTGATGATAAGATCTGATTCCAATTGCGAAAAAACCGGCCCCTTGAGCATTGAATCGTTTTTGGGCGTAGCATCGATCAGATTTTTATGATCCAAAAAATTATTCCCATGATGTGTACAATAATTTTTATCTGATGGATGAAGAAAAAATGTTCTCACCGTGTGATCGACAAACATATTTTCTAATTAAGTTTTAATTACACCTGATACTGTTGACACATTATATAGATTATTAGTCAATAATTCTCTATGATAAGTGAATTGATAAATTTCAACTTTTTTGTATTATTTCTTGTATATTTTTTGTGAAGAATTTTTTCGAGGTCGTGGAACTCGACAGATCGTACGTGCGTTCTATGTCCTTTGTTCGGATTCACAGCGAAAGCGGTATACAAACGAGAGAAAGAATGCGCAGTCGCAGCCGCGCGATGCAGCCCATGTGCGCCTGTTTCCGATTATTATCAGTGATAGCATGTCCCGGTCTAAATATTCTTTCTCCCAGTCTGTCGCTCTTTATACAGATTCAATTTTTTTCCGTCTTGAACAGCCATGAATTTATCTTGTCATTAATTGAACCAAGGTCACTCTATGATAATTCTGTTTTCAATTCAAATTACATCTCCTACTTTCCTCAATGTTTATTTATCATAAATATTTAATATGTAAATTTCTCCATGATAGTTGAAAACAAAAAATTTATGATATTTTTTATAATCTCGAACATGGGAAAATAAAAAATAAAGTTCGTTGGCGTTTGATTATTTTCAACGCTTGACGGCATCGGATAATCGTGTGCATGCCGATGGTTCAACGTACTATGCGCCAACGGATTCCCACCTGATAATCATTATGCCGCTATTAATAAACTGGTCATAGGATAATGTCCCGACTGAAATCAAGTTATTCTATATACATAAACGCATCAACGATTTTCTCAAACAATATCACATCATTCAATGAAAAAGGAGTGTCTCAATACTTCCCGAGAGTTGCAACAGTGTTTATTTCTATTGGCACAAAACTTTTTCACCGAACTAACAATAATAATTTTTTTCCTGCGGCGGATTCGCTAAAGTGCTGCATTGTTTTCGTTAGCTCGCGGTCGAGACGATAGAATGGGGAGAAGGTTTGCAGTCTTTTGTCTTTTCAAACAGTGCAGTGGCCAAACCAGTCGGGCAGGCAGAACCAGTACAAGAAAACACAGAAGAAGAGAGCGGCGGTTGAAGAGAAGAGAGGAAAAAATGCGAAACAAGAGACGGGGATGCGAATAAGAATACGCAAGGTGAAATATATAAAAGCAAGTGAGAAAAGACGAGAAAAAAAAAGAAAGAAAAAGGGCCGCAGCTGCGCTCGCGTTTGGTCGGCGCCTAAGTTCACGGCCGCGGTCTCAAGTCGGCTGGGGTCTTATGTAACTGCATCGCGTAGTGCTGGGGACTGCTATACAAACCGGAGATGAAACCCCGGATCCTCGCGCGACGTAATAAGACACGGCTGGTCGCGCACGGGGGAACAAAGAACTTCGTACGACGAACTCACTTTTTTTTTTCATAGAACTATAAACACTGCATGCTTAAGAAACATAATGTTAATATTATATGCCAGTATATATTTTATATACAGACTTTGTTCGCTGCAACAATGGAGTTACTCATGGTGCAGTCGGTGCTGCGCTGACGTGTGATATGCGTCAACAAATAACTCAATGTACTCGAATCTACATAGTACTCACACGAGATATTAAATTAATGATAACGCAATCCTTCATTTCTCTCTTCATCTTCCATGAGGAATTTTTTCAAATACCTCAATGAATCAGATTGATGAAAATCACATCATCGTCATCGTTGTCTAACGATTATCTCTGTTTTCAATGCGAACCTGTTGTGTTTAAGCAGTGGATAACATCAAATTTATGACATTGATTGAATTTATCATGAATGCTTTTATGTTTATTGCCAAGAGCATATTTTTATTGCAACGATTCATTTTCAATAAACCTTGATATGAGACATGTGTATGAATATACATTTAGATTCAATATTTGACCTTTTTAATAATGAGGGCATTCAATAAATACACACACTTTTTTAGTTTCATAACAAAGTACACGACGACCTTCAAATAAATATGATTACATCGTGTTTGGTTCATTATAAATTTTAATATCAACTATCACAACTCCATTGCACAGTATAGAGATCTGATGTAATAACCTCAACTCCTTCAACGTCCCACATACAATTATATAACGTAAAATCTACTTTTTTTCCCCCACAATTTGCCTTTTTGTTGACTCAAAAAATTTTTCTCCCAAATTCATGGCATATACACAAATCAATGCACAATAGAATTAATATTGTCAAGGTGGAATACAGAATCATGCGAGGTTGTCCGATGGAGTATAACAGAAACACTTACATAAGTATTTTATTTATAAATAAAAATGAAAAAAACTTATTTTATAAATACGTCGTCGATTACGTCTGCTTCAAACAAAATGTGATACCTGAGGATCACCTGCCCCACACTTTTGTTGCACCTTGCACACATTTAACCAAAGCACATTCACGCACACAACAATTTATTCTGAATTCATTCGGCACTGTTACATAATTGTTTATGATGTTTCTTCAATTTTTTCATGAACGTTATAACCAACGCGTGCGGGTTACATGTATGCCTGAAAATGCCAGCATCAAAATGTCGGTATAGAGGGTTGAGGAGAGTTAAAATTAACTTGGATGCCTGCATAGAGCATTTAAGCATGTGACAAAACGTGAATATAAACTCACAAATGCAATCCAACTGCAATCATTACGATTTTCATTAATTGTTCAATATAAATATATACATCGGTACCCATTTACTCTTGCATGATGCATGTTGTTAATTCAACTGCTACGGTAAATTCATTTAATTGATTCGAAGTGACATCATATATTATGATCATCTCCCTCCAGTATGAATCCTTCCATATAACTCTTAATGCGGTTACATAATGAAGCATTTTATACACTGCACGATTCATACGGACACAATATCGAATGTCTTGAACATCATCAACTGAAAAAGACCCTTGTTGTGGGCGTTATGTATGCAGTTTCCATTGAAGGAGAGTATTTTACAATGATGCTTTGTTACAACCTTCATTTTAGTATCATAGTGAAACATATTTCTGTGTTTGCATGTAGCTCTGTATGTTCATAATGTTCCATGAACAAAATCTGCGCAATTTATTATACGACAATGACCTTCTCGAAATCTCATACAGCAATCATAAAAATTGATATTACTTTTTTTATTATCATGACGAATAGTATAATCATTGAAAATATTATACTTGATGAAAATATTCACAATTGTCAATACATTCAATTTCATGTGCGATTTGGAAGACGTTTGCAATATTATTTTTGTATGAAATTGTTCGCGTATAATTTTTTTCATTTATATCAATCATAAGAACATGTGTTCGTTGATCGGAGTATGACTAACGTTTGGACAGTCTGAACGGGGTGGCTTGTTCTGTCATTATTTTCCTTTTGGTATAGTGGATCGCTCAAGTAACACCGCATTGGCGTGTCATAGAAAAAAGACAAAAAGCATGGAGAGCGAGAACTATGGCAAGCTTCGAATGGTTCGCATGTGGAGAACGGGAGTAACATGTCATGGCCATAAAAAAATTCTAGGTAGAGGTCGACAAACATCAATACTGAGTATTTGATGGTTATTTCCCCTTGATGTACTCCTATAAATTTTCTCAAGACTTTTTCTGTTTTCATACACATCGTATAATGTTGAAGAAATTTTTTTTTACGATTTAAACCGGTACATTGATGATATTTTCGTAATTTTATGAAATTGACTATTACGTGTTTTATTTCTAAATATATTTAGAACGAGAATGAATCAATGAAATAATCATCGGGACATTGTTAATTGGTGAAGAAGAATTATGTAACATAATATACCAGACTCATTTTATCCGTTGGGTTATAGATGCCTGGCAATTCATGTCACGGCAAAAGACTCTTCGAGCGCTTGCCTTTTGCACAAAATCCATTTCGTCCCTCAACTTCGGGTACTTCGAATCAAGGACATAAATGAAAATATATATGTATATATACGTGCAGTGAAACCAATGTGTTATGTATATCTATGGCTATATATGTGAAGGACACATGACTATACCCATAAAAAAATTTTACGTGACAATTCCATCATTTTATGCGACTGAAGTATTAAAATTCATTGGTACGAGGTGAAGAACTGAAATGAAAATTGTATAAAAATTTGGGATGCACCGTTGCATTACTGAAAATAAATTCCATTCCTTATTGACATTTCAATAAAAATTATTGAGGCAATCCATGTTGGAATGTAATTGAGAGTTGATTTCTTCAACGGGATGGTAATGCTGAATGGATTAGTCATTTCATATATGTCTCAAGATTCATGTTGGAATACAAATCAAATTTTGATTGAGTGCTGGGAATATAGTCATGTATGATGACATATTTTTGCTAACAAAGTAAGTTTGGAATTTCATTCTGTGGGAGATTATATTGATGTGAGTTGACAGAATTCATGACCGTGTGTATTGTATTTCCGAGTCAACAAGTCTTTTTACTGTATAAGAGTGACTGCTTGCCATATGAAACCGAGCATGTGGCGCTAGATATCGATCTGACATGCAAAGACGTCTCTAGTATATGCTACACACCCAATTTCATATCAATCTGTCAGTTTTTTGGTAATGTTACATCATGAAGTTAGTCGCGAAAGCGCAGCTCAATGTTTTGTGTTGTGAATTGCAGAGTGATGGCAATGAGCCAACGGGGGTCTGTATTTTCATATATAAATCAAACGATGAACATAAATCAGCAATGTTACAATACTTCATGACAACAGAATATATAACATTGTCAGATTTTTATTGTAATAGAATTATTTTACATTTCGATAACGTTGAACTAATCAATACATGACGTAATTAAAAACGCGATTCAAAAACACTTCCGTATCTATCGAAGGACGTAATCGTGCGATAATTACGAAAGGATTTCGCGTAACTGGCAATAAGAAACTACCATGTTTTCTATATTTATTTGTATTATACATACAACTTTTGTGAAACAAATATATATTTCAAAAGTCAATATTTTTTTTCTAATTCTGTTGAAGAGAAGCGATTTTTTATCGATTATAAAACATAATTACATCATGCAATGAATGGATCATTGCGAGGGGATTCAATTAGTTGAGACTATACGAAAAAAAAAGAAAAAAAAAATTAATTCCCATTTTTCATTTGATGATTCGTAGTTGCTTGAATTAATTCGTGCTAACACATAACGTATTATGTAAATGTGTGTGATGCAACGATACATACCCTAATCGATTTTGTTGATTTATGATATTCGAGGTAAACGACAAGGGGCGGCTAAGATTCCACAGAAAGAAATGAGTGATAAGATAAGTCCGTCACGTGTTCGATGCTGTCAAATTCTGTTACGCAAACTTGGTGGGATTTCTGGCGGTATGTCATTCACTGAACTCACACCTGACACTCAATTTTTCGAAGTGATCAACTAAAATCGTTATGAATTTTTGATTTTAATCTATAAAAAAAAAACAATACACTTTTCAACATTTTTTTTACACATAAAAAAAGAGAAGTAATGAATATTAATAGGAAACATATGTTTCTTTGAGAAGCCTCATTTTGGCAAACTATCCAAATAGAATAGATGTTGTTCCATATGTAAAGTCACTATGTCAATATTAAAAGAAATAAATGATAAAAGTCTAATTCCTTGTTTGCCATTGGATAATTTTTCCATTTGACCCATCATACAACGAATGCTTGTGATGACAATTGGCGAGAAGGCTGTAACTTTGCGTATTGGGATAGAGAATTGTGAGAGGGGGGAGATGTAGAGGAAGGAATGGAGTGTAAAGATGAAATATATTGGGTTGGTGTGCGTGAAATTGAATTTAAGCTGGAGAGTTGAGATTGTACGAACAGTCCGGGACTCCGGACTTATGAATCATACTCCAATCATTTTCGATTCGGTTATGTAATCTTTCTTCCAACGAACTGCTTATTTATATCCGTCGTCGCATGTAGTCGGTCAATTGTCCGCCCAACTGTGGGAATCCGAATATTGAAAGCAGTTTCACCATATAGACATGGATCAAACGGGAATTACGAAAATAAATAAATGAACAAATAAGATAACCAGAACACAAAATGGAAATTACTCTTTATCTGTTCTACTAATCGTTATATAATGAAATTAATTCAACAGTCATTTCAAGTGAGTGATGAAAAATCAGAGAAAAAAAATGTTTCATATCATTATTGAGCATTTTGTGACACCTTTTTAATCAATTGTGAAGATTTGATGGAAGATGTTCAACGTGTGGTAAAGAGAATGAAAGTCATTAAGTAAATGCTGCAAGTTTTGCACAAACTCAAATGGAAGCCTTATGGACCATTGGAAAATATTCCTTCTCTGCTATATAAGATGATTTTCATATGGTATGAATTCACTTATTATTTTTCCCACTGTCTATGGATAGAATTTCTTCCGGATGCTCCGGTAAATCTTCTAACATGCTCCAATGATTTGAAATAACGGAATCCACGTGTCATCGCCCTCTAACGATACTTTTTCTCAGTAAATACATACGTAGACTAATATTGAAGTAGAAGAAAGGCACGCATACATCGTGTAATGTCGGGGTACCAGCCGAATCTATCTTCTCGCAGCGATCGGCCACTATTACGTAACGATAGATTTATATAAATGGTTACGTTGACACCAGAGAGCCTCGACCGTGCGGAGAGCGCGTGCGGATTCGCTTGTCCGCCGTGGTCGTTATTATCTAACGAAACATTCGCGTACAACAAAAATTAGAAAAAAAAATTATGACGCCTATGGCCAAATAAAATTTAAGGCAAAGATTTCTCGTGAATCTTTTTTTTTCGGTTGTTTTATCATACTCGTTTCAATTTTAACATATCGAGTTATTCTTCTTTCTTTTTTTTTCTCTCATTTTCATTATTAGACAGCCAACATTTTCGAGATAGGCAGCCAGATACTCATTGTATCAGGACAAATTTGAATATTGTATATTTCTGAAAATTTGTCATTACCAAATTAGACAAACAGAGATTCTCGGGATGTTTTTACAAGTCTTCAACATTATCACAGATTTCAGAAAAATGATCAGTACAGTTCATACACACATAGTTATCTGTCTTCAATTAAGTATGGTAAATCCAAACAAAGTAGATAGACAATACCGCTGAAGAATGAATTCCTGGATGAAGCAATCCAATGGAAATGAATCAACGATTACGAGTTCTGCTGAATATGTTTCATGATGTACTTTTTCATATAACTGAATATGCTTCACTAAGATTAATATCTTCATGAGCCTTCGTCTAAATGATATACAATTATTGCATAAATAAATTGAGATAGGTTCAAGCAGAATTATCATCGATCCATGATGATACCTTCCATTCTGTGGATATACTCACGATATTCGAGCGGTTTCGTCTAATGAACAGTCTTTGGTGTGGTCCGTCATCGTTGTCTCAATTACATAATAAAAAGTCGCTTATGTAAGATCGAGGCAAACGTCGCGACGCATAAACGGTGGTGTGGCCGCTGGCCCGTAACTATACAACACGTCACTTGGATAAACATTTGATCTAGTATGTAAACTTTACCGCCAAACGTAATTGTCAATCACCATAACCATTATTCCCTCTTTTTCCCTTTTATTAAATAGAACAATACCTTTTAAAAACTTATATTCCAACTGCAACTGTCAATATTCCAACAGAAAAAAAAATCGTATAATTTCCCAAGTTACTCAAGCATGTAAATGACTAATGAAATAATTTATGCGAGTGAGCTTAGGTCATGTAACGATTTTGCTTTCATGATTGAACGGGTATGATATAACAGCGTGAATCCGAGTATTAAAATTCGACTAGCACGAAATAGGAAGTTGTGATGAAATCAACGTCGGATGTTATCAAAGACGAAAATACCTATCCACATCATTTTTGATATTTCTATGGAGGATATTGAAGTAATATTCGCCTAAGTATGGAATTCTCAACACCATTGGAATAATTTTTGTCACACTGGCACAGTTCGACTGTTTCTTATTCGGAAATATTAAAAAAAAAAGTGAAGGAGCTCAAAGAATTGACAATACATGAAGAACATCGCTGAAATATCGAGGTCAAGCCGTGGACAAGTGTCATCGAGAAAGCTGGTTTGGACGGGTGGGTTCGTGAGCAGAATAGATCGACGGATGCCGGGGCCTTCATCAAGTAGAGACACTGCCGAGGTACTTGACCGTGAAAACGAAGCATGACTGTACAGTGCTATTAGCAGCTACGGTAGTAGCAGCGTCCCAGTTGTTCGCTTCAATTCTTTATACACCAATCATCATTGTTGACGGTATTCTTCGTCTTTGTTATCTAGGTAAACAATGACTCGTATAGAACCAGGAATCATCATATCCATTTTAAATCCATGATTACGAAGGAAAAAGGCACGATGATCGTAAAATATAATGAATTCTGGAAGTTTTCTGTCGTGTTTGAATGCCATGAAGTTGGATTTAAATATAATAATTTTTACTACGTGAGTTGAGACCTGATTCATCTCTATTGCCTCATTTTCAATGGACCAGTACTATTTTGCAATGCTAATATGATGTTGGGGAAAAATATATATTTACACATATAGAAGAGGATAAAAGAAGAGAATGATGATAAGAATTGTGTTGGATCCCACGACAGTGGGGCACCTGAAAAAATGAATGGAGAAGTCGAAAAAAATTATAGGACGACCTTGAACAATAGAATGTGATGATTTAGTTGTTGATGGCACGTACATTGGCTGATTCCTATCTGGAAGGTGAGTCAATGTCAAGTGCGCCAAGTCGATCATGCCTGTGTGTTAAAATATAATCAGATAATTAACGAAAGCACTTCCTAATACAGTTTTATACTTTGAGGAAATTTTTTGGAATATTTTATACAATTTTGGACTCTGAATGATGAGGAATAGGAGGAACTCTTTGTTAAATTATTTGAATGTTTTGACTTTAAACTGCCTGGCTAACGTTTACATATAAATAACTGCTTTGAAATACACGTTTTGAAAATAGGAAGTTCACAGAGAGTTATTTTTTTCTTATATAAGCCAACATGATATGTCTGCCGATAACAAATACATTTTCGTCATAATTGTATAAGAAAAAGAGTATTTTCAAAAAATTCTAAGATTTTCACTCACGCTTCCCATAAGAAGTAAGCAGACACAGCTAAATAGCTTCGACAATCAATTTTCATCGTGATCCATTAATAGGTACATTAAATATAAATTCTCATATAGAATAACAATTCAAAATATAATCAAACGATTGACACTCATTGTATTAAATCGATAAAAAGTGTCGGTGTACTTTGATATATGACAGTGGAAAGCAGCGATGCGTTATAATCACGGATGTACACATAAGAGACGTCAGCACGAACGGGTTGATGTTACGAAAAGGTCGGTTACCCGGCCGCCACGTACAGTTGTACGCTGTACATCTGTATTACACTGCACTTTTCGCATGCTCATTTTATTATAACTTCAGTTTACATCATCTACTTCGTCTCTCCACTTCATTACCCCTCAATACCCCTCACACCCCCCATCTTTCTTTATCACATTCGATACAATCCAATGCATATGTATAGATTCCTCTTCATACACAGGCCATTAACTCCCTGATGATTTCTTGAGAGTTCCGAAGGCCGTCCGGCTGGCACTGGCATATCTATTGTTGAGATACGACCTGACTGCATTGTTGCAAGCAATCTCGTTGAGATTTACGGGTGTTCGTTAAGGTCCGAAAGACTCAAGTTGCTGAAGCAGTTGTATGTGACTCCTCCCCTGTCCAACCAACTACATTCGCAGACAGGAATTAATTTTAATTTATTATAGTCAAATGTTACTTTAGTGCACCGAAATTCTCCTTTTGATGTAATTTATAGAAGAACTTCATCCGATCTGACACCGATGTGAATTCGAACATTAAAATTCATCTGGAATGAAGAAAGAACCAAGATGAATCAATATCTAATGGAACTGTTCGTGTGTTTACTGTAAATATTATTTAATGAACTGAATACAGTTCCCTGAAATATTTCTGATGTAAAAAAATAAATTCCACTTTAAATTATTTGTATAGCAATGAGATAAGGGACTACACTAATTCTAACGCGAGTACAGTTTAACAAAGAAAGATAAACCCATCATTCAACACGATATGAGTTAGTGATATTTATTTGTAATAGATATTTTTAATTTTATCACAATATACTCATCTGTATGCATACATTAAAAGATTGATGCACGGAAAACCACATATTGTATGCGTAAAATGCCAATTTAACGCACCGATAATATCGACCTCGACATTCACGCGCTAAAGCATGAGTTCGATGTACGCGTATGTGTCAATAATTTATTATATGTGGTGCTCTTTGATGTCACTGCCCTCACATTCCCTCGTTGTATGTATATGTGTGTCTATATATGAACGAGTAACAAAAGAATCTAAATTTAGTGATTGAAAAAACACTTTTTTAATATTATGTCTGTAAAATACAAAAGAAAACTGTGTACCTATCAAATTAACATAAATTACCACAGAAATGAATACATAATGGAAATATAATATATAGTATTCAGAATTGATAACTGATAATAATCATCGTTTCTATGATCGACTCAATCATTGCGAAATGATCGTTAAAATTCACAATTGGTATAACCAGTAAGTGGATAAAATACTTGCGCTTGTGAAATACACCTGGACCAAGTGAAACGATAAGCAACTATATCGCTGTTGTTACGCAAAGTTACGAGAGATTACGAAAGTCTTTCAGTCAGCTGCTATGAACTCCACCGCAAAAAGTTAATAAGACAAAGCTCTCGCGCTTGTCTTCCCTTATAAACGCCATGTATTCTCTACATGGATTATTTTTTTGCTATTTTATAAGCACACAATTCTTAATTTTTTCATGAATATCACAAACATGTATGAATGCGATAAGAGTCATCAGCTATATTGTTTGTTGTTCTTTGATATGTTGTAGCTCCGAATAGTCCACTGCACTTGAGTAGCCGAGCGAATGTTTTGCTGCTGTTAAATAGGCCACTGGCAGCATTGGCTGATGCTGATCAAGCAGTTAGACTACGACCCGATTGGGGAAAGGTAAGAGAATGATGCAGTTCTCATGAATCAATTACTCATCTCCGAGAAGGTGAATTAGAGAACCAACTGGGTTTTTTTCTTCTTCGCAGCTCTTCTTTCCTCTTATAACTAATCATTCATGTATTCATTCACTTTTGTCTGGAAAACCTTTGACGTGTGATGATGATTATTTATTTAATTGAAAGATGAGGTGACGAATAGACTGAATGGATTGTTTGTATTATGGTCTTGACGTTATGAATATTCCAATGATATTCTACTTGTGATTCTTAACAAATCGAAGTCGATAATGTTTATTTTTTAGCTTTCGTTTGATGTATTCTCAGTGTAAGAGAAGATCAGAATAGTTGATATAGCTGTAAAAATTGTGAAATTAGGTTGAACACATCGAGCATTGTTCGAGTACACTCGGTGTTATTTCCATACTATTGTCAGAGTATCTTGTTCATTCTGGTCCATTTCTGCTGATGAATAGTATGAATCGATCCGATATATACCACCCTGGCTAAGTTTATTTATAATGGCAGAAGTATTGCGTGATGAATAAAATCGTTATGAATGATGAATTATGTATGAATTTCTGTAGGATGTAAAATAGTCGCGTGTCACCTCATATAGAACAGTAAATAGAGTATGAAGGAATAAGATTCATCAGGACAGAATGACAACTCAAGATTGATATTTTCTGATTGACAGGGTCATTACAGACGTGGAGTAGCACTCTCTGCACTTGGAAGACATGAGGAAGCGTTTTTCGCTCTTTGTACGTGTGTGGCCATTGACAGAAATCCACAGAGTGTCAGGCATGAGATGACAAGGGTGAGATATACATTCAAAATTTTTATGCTCGGAAAATCCATAATGTGTGTTTCAACACGTGTGAGTTATCCTTTGCTTGGGATTGTGATTAATTTTAAGACCACATCTGTTGAAAAATCTGAACACTCTTTCCTACAGAATAATTCGAATATTACACTAAAATGAAACGGTGTTTTTTGATCAACAGGTTCTTCACCGTGTACTATCACCGAATTTACGTAGACGAAGTGCAGTGGTGAATCGTAGTCCATATAATGTCCTCGGTGACCACAATGTCCGTTTGAGGCGAACACGTGATCATCATCACTATAGGATCCAGCGGCCGTTGACGAGTCCTAATCAACGCCTTCGTCATGCGGTATTGAATTCGTCCGATTGCGAGGATAACAGTAGCAGTGAAGAGGAATTCACACAGGTAGACATTGGAAAAATTTAAGAGTTCAGTCCCATGCTGACATCAATCCTCCACATGCTGTCACACCACTCCCGTTGACTTTGTATAAGATCAAGTGACACCGTTCGATCCTTCAGTGATCATACGAACTAATTACTATCTAATTGGCGACTTGAAACAATTACTTGCTTCATATTTGAGAATGGAGATAGAACCTTTTTCTCCGATTCGCACATTAAATCACGTATTCGCCCAGCTATATATTCGTAATTATGATTTGGTGGTTCCATAGTTCTGTGTCACAGTTCGAGACGCGATGCGCGGCTGCGAGCTTATTGATTGCCAGTCGGCTTCGTTTTACTATTCTCCTCCACCACAGCCTTTCCCTCATCCTCGATAAACTATTCAATAACAACTTTGACAACTAAATCTCTTCCATGAATTCTCACGTCTTCATCAATTTCAGGCTATATGTCGGCGGATATTATCTACCACGATACACCAAGGCAATGATAAACTCCATGCAACGCTCGATCGTGTTTATCGGGAGGTCGAAAAGCTCAAGAGTAAGTCACAGCTGGATATTTTTTTACGTAGGTTACAGACAATGGTTTTATTTGTCAACAAACAAACCATGACTTAAATTATTCATATTTGCCATCCTCAATCTTCATGTGAAGTAAGGAACAAACCTTGCCTGATCGTACTTTCATGCTTATCTATTTTTCGGTTAATGTTAGGTATTAATTTCATTCAAATACCACACTGATGGATGAAAGTTTGAGTATCATGATAATATTGTTATGAATTATTCCAATTTCTCAGGAGTTGACTCGTTGCCAGCTGAGGTATTGCTACCGCCACTGTCAGCGAGTTCCAATGCGAGTGATTTAGATTGCATTCTCTGTTGTCGTTCATTGTGGAAACCAGTCACAACACCGTGCGGCCACACCTATTGCTGGATGTGTCTGGATCGGTGTTTGGATTACTCTTCAGCTTGTCCGCTGTGTGTCACATCATTGGCTGATGTAATGAAGTTCACATTATTATATTTATGAGCAACATGTTTCACCACAGCTCATTCAAGATCATGATTTTCTAAAAACTCATTTTTCTTATTGCAGTATCTTGCCAGTAATGAAAAAACGTTGACAGATTTCGTCGAGAAAGCATTGATAACTATAGCCCCAACTGAATATGCTTCTAGAGCAGCGAGTCATCGAATTGAATTGATTCAAGATCTTGGTTTACTTGGTAGTCGACATATTGCCGTATTTATTTGTACAACAGCATTCCCATGTGTAGCTTGTCCGTTATTTGTATACGAACCGAGATACAGACTGATGGTGAGGAGATGTGTTGAAAGTGGTGTGAGACACTTTGGTATCGCAGCATGTCTCAATCGTGAAGCCACTGGCTGCAAGCGGTGAGTTATCAAATTATTTATGGAAAAGTTCAATGGATATTCAAGGGGTGTTTACATCCACCTATCGTGAACACCATAAAGTATCCAAGAATAATAACTCATTCAAGAGAAAACTCATTTCCCAATTGTTGATTTTAGATATGCTGAATATGGTACAGTTCTGGAGATTCGAGATCGAGTTTTGATGAAAGATGGTTGTAGTATTCTCAGTACTGTTGGTGGTAGAAGATTCAGAGTTCTCTCTGGAGGAGAGAGGGATGGATATGACACGGCCGAAGTAGAACTCATTCGTGATTCACCGATTCAACCGGATAATTTACAGAATATTCGTGAATTACACGACAAAGTATGCGACATTCTCTATATGTAATCACAATCGCTTTCTAACTGTGTATGAATATTAATATGCTGTCTTTCGAAATGCGAATTAGGTATGGTCCAAAGGTAAAAATTGGTGGTCTTCGGTGTTGATAACGCAACAAATTGAAATTCAACGAGTTTTTGGCGATATGCCAAGTCCCGAAGATGATTGGATACGTTTACCTGACGGCCCATCGTGGACCTGGTGGCTATTGGCAATATTACCACTCGGACCCCAATTGCAAGTTGGAATTTTAGGAACAACAAGTTTGGAGAAGCGACTGAGAGCCATTGAAAAGACTTTGCATCATATGGAGAAAAGACAACTGACGATAACCGCCGCACCTTCAGAGGATACAACGGCATCATCCAGTATTTGTCGCAATGAGAGTGATATTAGTGATCCCGCAGTATCGATGGTGCACAACTCTTAAAGGATAATAGAAATGATGAGGAATTACTCTTTCCTTTCACTTATATACTCTATTCATCTCATTTTGCGAATTACGTATAATCACGTCACAAAACGTTTGTGAATGATATAACCAGACTGAAAACAAAAAAAACCAACAAACAAAACTAAAATATTAGCTTTGATTGATAGTAGATGAAATTTAATCGCCATAACAACCAAGGACTACAATTTTTTCTATTTTTCAATCTGATTCTCGGACATTTTTGCATTAGATAAACACATTAAATAATTGTGACAATCAAAACGCCTTATGAAGGATAACTCGAAGCGATGTATGACACGATGAAAGTAAAATAAAATGATATAAAGTTCTGATGGATTGGGTGAGTCGTTTCTCAGGATGACTAATATTTATCCAGAATAGAATAAACTACGAAAAAATTGAAGATACTGGATGGTACAAATTTTGTAAGACATATCTAAATGTATGATGCTATTTGATTTCTTCATAAGGCGTCATGATTCATCCCGCTAACGCAATACGCAAATCTGTTCTTCCATAGTTACATATTTACATCTACATCAATTTCTTATATATACAAATTACATAAATATATATGTTTGTCGATATATACTATATGTATACACACATGTCTATGTATACAATTATATGCGCTTAATTATAGAGTTCCAATTATATGGCAATAATTCAACATATTGTTATTTCTTGGATCGAAGAAAGTCTTGGGACGGCACAAATATTGGAACAAATGCAGATAATCGAAAGTGAAAGAGCAATATGTAGATAACCACGAAGAGTTATGATGTAAACATCACGGATGTAGAATTGGTTTGCAGGAATGGCATTCGCCTTGTCAGACTATCAATAATTCTTGCCCTTGCTGCGAAAATTTTCGTGATGTATTTTACTTTTTGACGGGTTAAAAGATTTAATGAGGAACAACTACTCCATAATGTTATTCGAGAATTAATGAATTATTCGATATAACGACTTGCTCTTCAATACAACTCAAAATGAATGATAATTTCTCATCGATTTGAAGTTCATTGTAAATTTTAATAATTTTAATTAGGACCTCATGATTTTTTTTATACAAACTTTCTCTTGACATTCTGGTATCCTTTAGTAAAACTCATTGTCCATCTACATAATAAAGTCGCGAATGTATCTTACATTTATATCTTTAATATTGAATTGAAAATGTAATGCGTTTGTGAATAAGTGTCTCCTCATTTTTTTCTCATGAAACTTTCATACTAAATTTGGATAATATTTTGTATTCTAGATTGAGTTTATTATTCCACCTCTTTATAAGACTTTGCATATATGAATAGAGCATAGTATTTTATCTCACGTGATTGTCAAACAAAATCATCATAGCTAAGCGTTAGAAACTTCATATCATCCGTGCAATCAAGTATTCAGAGACGAAAAGTGACATGGATCGCTATAAACGATTAAGATACGTCGTATTCCACCACGAAAAACTTTTTTTTCCTCCACGTAAATTGACAAGGAAAGATGGGTGAATAATAAAATTATATGTACGATCAGATGTACGCACTCTCATACTAATAGAAAGAGGAGAAATTTCCATTTAGTCATTCTACATTTTTCCATACAATTTCTGTGAACTATTTACAAAGTTACGAATCATGCATTGTGATATTACTCTATAGCCTTCCTTGTATATTATTACTACAATTATTATATATATATTGTACGATGAATGCCATTTGACATTTTTTCATTTTTACTTCAAAACATTTATAATATTTATCTTCATCTCTTCATATCGACACAAATATTGCAATAAAAATTTGTGGAACCAATACACATCAACTGTCCGTTAGTTATTTGTTTCACCTTGATTGTCGATTGTCCATTCCTCCAACACAGATATTTGCCTATAATTTTTATAACCTCGATGTGAATGTCAATGACAATTTTATATTTAGAAAAATATTCGATTGCTCCACCACCGAGCAGAGATTATTACGGGCTCCGGATACTCGACAACGAGGTTTCAGAATAGATCATTCTAAAACTGCTCACTATCGTACATTTCACAATTAAAATCGCAAATTTTCCGAAATTCTCAGGTGAAGTTATTCCATTGGCGCATTTCTCATGGCCCACACAAGACCCCGTTGATACAAAGTTCCAACTTCATCGATTGGAAAAACGAGAAAAATTTGCGGAACGATATCGCATGTATTTTTGGTACGTGACAGCTCATCGTTGGAATTTCTATGAATACTTGCACTTGTGTCAATGTTTTTCTTTTTTTTGAACAGGAGAATCTATATTCCAATTCACGGACGATATCATATCGAATAATACAACATTTCTGACACTCCCAACGGGTTTGATTCGGAAATTATTGAGTTATCTACCGAGAAACGACATTTTGAAGCTGTTCCTGCTTTGTCGGGCAGCTTATGAGGTATTGATTGATGCGAATATTTCATGTAGTATCTGTAGATACTGATGGATTGATCTCTCAATTAGATACTCAACAAAAATTTCGTTTGGGAATTACTGTGCAAAAAATTGAAAAATCGTAATTGGACGATAGGTGACGAGAAATACGGGATGGCGTTCGGTTGGAAACAACTCTGTAAAGAGACACGAGATATTGAGATGCATTTTGCTCCTGATAAAGTTTCAAAACTGAAAATGCTATGCCCGGAATCGAAATCACTACACAGGATATCATCCGAACAGAAATCACTATCAAAACCGCGATTAAAGATGATTGATGAAGTATCAGCACGTAAAAAAAGTGCGTTCAAGGATGGAGGGTTGCGGAATGTGAGACGAACTGGTGATAACAATTCGATAGTTGGAAATCGCGATAGTAGGAAAATGTGCTTTGCAAATAATCTGTCTAACAAGGATGATGGAAGGACGAATTTTGTGAATATTGTGAACCTAGAAGCCGATTCTTTAGATGTAATTTCGAACCCCAAACAGATATCGAACTCGCTAGAGAGGCAAAAAAATTCAAAAGCCCCATCTGCAAAGTTGAGTCTTCCGAAGACGAGAACAAGTAACCATGAAAGAGTGAGGGTATCGAAATCAACAATTTTGAGCCCTAAATACCAAAGTATTGTACGTAACTCTTCGTTCAGAAGTGATGATATACCGTTGGATGACTTGGTCAAACATACAATCGAGGAGTTCGACAATTCAAGTAGAATATACGACAGTGACTATAGTTGGCCAATCAGAATGTCATCCACCGATGAACACAGCATTGCTGGCGAGTTTCCAAGACAACACAACAGTTCATCATCAATGAATAAATTCAGAGAAGGTAGAGAATGTGAATATGACTCTTCCAATTTCAAAAGTATCTCAGCATCTCCGTTCCATTCATCGCGAACAATCGAAAAAGTTCATGAACCATCCGCATGGCAAAATGCTAAATTGAGGGCAATGAAAGCTTCAGAAGAACTGCAAGTATCAACATCAATTCGAAGGATCACCAACTTTGAACCATCGCGGCTCGTTGCGCGTGGACACAAAAATATTTGAATCCATAAAATAGTCAGACATAAAAAGATCAATAAAGAATTCATTGACAATAATATGTTCATTGTCGTCTATACATGCGTCTATGAATTTCCTGATGTTTGATCTCCTCATGCATCATATCAAAACATGAACATAGTAGTAAACTAGTAGGAATAAGAAAGATCGAAGTGGAAAACATCATAAATCATATTTTAAGTCATGTCTCTCTTGTAGAATTCATCACCCTTGTGTCGGGATCGGAAGACCAATGGCTACTGAGTGCCCGCAATCGATGGTACTTCTCATATTAAATGTCAGTGTTCAGTACTGTACTCAGAGTCTGCGCAATCTCATTGCTCCCCCACTTACTCAGGTGTAAAGCGTGTTTTTACTCATTGCAAAATGAACGTCGCGATATCTGCGAGTGGCCGCGTATGGCCGCATATGGCCTAGTAACTTTTCTTCCTGTGTAGTTAGTTGTTCTGTTTCCAAGAAAATGTGAGTGGGAGTAAGTGCAACGGTATCGTACTCAACTGTGAAATGCTACATGTGTCTAGCCAATACTATACCCGTTTTACTAACGGAATTGTTGGTATTTCGTCGCGTACATCGCATGTGCAGTGCACACGTTGTCTTACCATTATGTAGGTGATTTGCTTGCTAATTATATTGGCCATGTTGTTTTGAAGAATTGGATATCGATATGTTGTGGTAATTAGATAGTTCGTTATTGACATTGAATGTTTGATGTATGGTAAATAATATTTATAAGCAGCTAGGAATATGAGAATAAATAGTGTTAATACTAATTATCGTGATACTCGAGTTTCTCCGCTATGAAGAGACACTTCCTCCGCCATTGTGGTAGCTCATTTTAATTACGCAAGAGGAGCTTATAGAATCATGGAAAGAGTTGCAATGACCAATTATATGACAATGGATCCGAGGGGACAATCGAAGTAAGCCGATTGAATTGAAAATTTCGCAAGAACTTCGTGTTTTGTTCTCGTTCATATTATCGCATCATCGACGTTGTCATTATTCGGTACATTTTTTTTTTTTTCTATTAACTTTGTGAGAGATTACGTATTTGTCTGTACGAGCATCCACTCACTTGGGATCACCACTCTCACTCTTTCTTCTGCAATTCATTGAATTGATATATCCAAAAACAATTACCTTCTTTCAAAATAGAATTGTATTTTGCCAAAAATTGCGAGAAAAATCACACATGTGATATGTGTTTGCGAATTGTTGCGCCATGGTTTCTGTTCACGTGGTTGTACCGGTGAAAAACAGAGATGATGTAAAGTAAAAAAGAGAACACAAGATAATTTGAATGACTCAGATCCTTCTTCTGTTTTTTAGCGATGCTTTAGACGATGACAATGATGACAAGGACGATACCAAACGGTGAATATAACATTCACTCATTGTTTTTATTCATTACAACTGTCATCTAATGAATGAACATTAATGATTGTCTATACAGAAAATCACGGAATCTCAGTGAAAAAAAAAGACGTGATCAATTCAATATGTTGGTGAATGAACTCAGTAGTATGGTTAGTACAAATACCCGAAAAATGGACAAATCAACAGTATTAAAATCGACAATACTATTCCTGAAGAACCACAATGGTAATTATTGTGAACATAGTTAATATTACTGCCCATTATGATTCGAGTAACAAAAGTTACAATTTTACAGAAATCGTTGTGAGATCTAGAGCTCATGAGATCCAAGAGGACTGGAAACCATCCTTCCTTTCCAATGAAGAATTTACTCATTTAATTCTCGAAGCTCTGGATGGTTTTATTATGGTGTTTTCATCGAACGGACGAATATATTATGCATCAGAAAGTGTTACGTCTTTATTAGGATATCGTCCCAGTGAATTGGCAAACTCAACGATATATGAAATTACCTATCAAGAGGATCAATCACTTCTCTATAATATTTTATTGAATCCAAATGCAAACCGCCAGCAGCAGAGTATAAAGAATGAAAATCAAGTGTCATTCACGTGTCATATCAGAAGAGGACGGTTAAATTTTCAGAAAGAGGTGACCTACGAACGCGTAGACTTTGTTGGATATTTTCGTTCTGACACAGACATTGAATCTCTATTACCTTCCAGTCATTTTACAAATGATAATTCCAATGATACGAAAGAAATATTTGTTGGAACTGGTAGACTGCATACACCACAATTGATTCAGGACATGTTTTTGGTTGATGAAGCAAAGGCAGAATTTACATCTAGGCACAGTCTCGAATGGAAGTTTTTATTTTTAGACCATAGAGCCCCACCTATAATTGGATATCTCCCATTCGAAGTATTGGGTACTTCCGGCTATGATTACTATCATATCGATGATTTGGACAGGCTTGCAACGTGTCATGAATCACTGATGCAGAAAGGCGAAGACACATCTTGTTACTATCGCTTCCTCACGAAAGGTCAGCAGTGGATCTGGCTCCAAACACGATTCTACATCGATTACAATCAATGGAATTCCAAGCCTGAGTGTATTGTATGCACTCATAATGTGGTTAGTTATACCGAAGTGATGAAAAAACTGAAGCATATTGAGAAATGTACACCAGCAAATGATGATCAAAAGTTAATTGCGGTTCCCACGGGGTCAAAGGCAAAACTAACAGGATCGTCGCATACGCGTGCTTCACCTTGGTCACCGAAATCATGGAAAACTTCAAAGTCAGGAGCAACTCACTCTCGAAGTGTTTACCATGGTGCTGACTCCGATACGTCAATATCGGTTCGTTCTCAAAGTTCATCACTATCGACATACAACCCCAAGCCACGAGAAAAATTAGCCAATCCATCAAAACTTATGTCACAACCCGACACTGGACCGCTGCAAAGTGAGAAACAGTCAGAAGTGGTTACACTATGTTCAAATTATGTTGAATTGCAACCATTTAATGTCGATTCTAGTGCATCTGGTGTACCAACTGCAGGTTTTTATGAACCCCCTGCGCCCACTCTACCTATTTCAATGTCGAATAGTATGTTAGTGAATCAGCCAAATAATGTACTCTCAACTACCGATAATAATCTCCAAGATGAGCTACAACGTAAGCACGAAGAGTTGCAGCAATTAATTGTCTTGCAACAGGAAGAGCTTCGACGTGTTTCAGAACAATTGCTCATTGCCCGGTATGGAATTTTATCCCCTATCATCAATGTTAATTTACCGCACAATGTCAGTGCATGCCAATCTTCAGTGAGATGTAATTCCAATTTGAATGGTGATGCCATCCAATCTCAAGTCACAGATAATGTAGCACCAATAACCGCGCTGACATCTCCAGCAGCTGTACCAGTTGCACCTATGGAAACATTTTCGCATCATACTGCAGCAGTAGTTTCTATAGCAGCACCTCTCATTTTATCAACACCCATGACCTGTCAATCACAAATTGGAAACCCAGGAATCCAATTCTTGGTACAACCACACTTGTCTCAACAACACTTGCCAGGGCACGAGTCAGATCGAACCCAACATATCCAATCGCAGACCCCACAAGTCATGCATGGGAATGAACAATTAATGACATATCAGATGTGCCAACATTCCGAAATGATGCATACAAATATGAAATCATCATCAGTTGATGAGCAAACGAATGATACATCATCTATCAATCGAAATTAACATACTGAATATTGTTACGCAATATGGAACTTAATCATTATGAATCAAATAATGTGCCATTTTTATGTTATGGGTCCATTGGGCGTCACGGATTTGTTCTTTTTTTTTTATAAGAATCTATAGAAACAATTTTTTCATTGGATCCATATCGAGGTAACTTTTTATGTATATAACTGAATAATACTTACTCCACTCCATACGAATGCCATATTATATTTGAAACATGAAAAGTACCTATACAGTAGGCGAAGATACTCATGCGCATATCTGACCTTACTCATTCTCAGGCCGTACGGAATTATACTTCTAAAATGTCGCAATGTATGCTAGAGATGATTTTTGATCTACTATTATAAGTTGTAAATGTCGTGACAAATCGTGATATAAAATCTAAGCATATCCGACTCACAACTTTGAACATAATATTTCAGATATGTTTATACACGGAGAAAATATCATATATTATAGAAAAATCGTTGTGTATTAAATGTATACCAAAATGTTTTTCAATTGATTTCAACAAGGGAAAAAATTATACAGGGTGCTCTGGTTTGAATGTATATATATGCATATATTGGAAGAATCTCTTGATGTGTCCAACCGTGTCATTATCAGGAATATATTTTGTACTTTGCAGTAATTTATCCTGGAGAATGTTCATTCACCAATGGCTGATGTTTCGATCCAATTTTTTTCTCAGAGTATGAAGGAGTTACCATGGATATCGATTTTTAGTAATGAAGTACTGATGCTCATCGCATTTGTGTGATAAGAACGGTTGGAGGGTTCATCAATGATCAATTAGTAACCGAAATTTGTAAAATTTCCTATTTTTACATCCGAGGTGAATACAGATTTGATTCCTGAAGTAAATTGAAATGAATTTGATCAATCGAGGCCTATTCTTCTAGTGTGTGATCAATAAATTAAGTACCTAATGAGCTTACTAAATTTTCACAATTCTTCTATCCTCACCCTAAGATTGCTATCTCTTAATACGAGTGAAAAATAATATTATGTGGAGATGGCATGACGAAATGTGCAATGAAGAGAAAACAAGTGGAAACAATTGGTTCAAATCAAGAGCTTGAAGATGTCAAATTGTATATTGGTTCATATTTTATATATTATTTCAGATGACAATTAGGCAATCTATCAGAAAGTAGCTGAAATGATTCTAGTTTTTGTATGACGCTCGACAATAAAAATTGTACAATATGAAAATAAAACAATAGTTTACATTAATTTTTCAATTTTTTCAATGCATTCATCAATATTGCCATCTCTTGATCGACATTCGTCACCAAATCCTCGATTTGATGTTTGCTGTCGATGACCTGTACACTTTGAGTATATGGATCGTATCTCACACCGAATTTTTTCGGAATAGTTTGTGCAAATTTCCTGAGAAAAAAAAATAAATACAAATATCAAACATTTCACGATACACTTTATCGTCAAGATATTTTTGTGCAATTGGAAGAATGATAATCATGTGCTTACAACATTTTGTCTTTCCCATCCTCAAAGTTTTCGGCAACATAGTAAACAGGCTGATACTCTGTTATCGGATATTTTTGTAGAGCAGTTTTTGCGGGCTCGAATGCTCGGAGCTCGGGCTTACCACTCAGGGCATATTCGAGCTCACCAGATGAAGAAAGCAGTCCTGCGCCATAAACTTTTAATTCTCCTTGTTGTCGACAGATACCAAACTCGAGGGTGAACCAATAACACTAGAATTCAGCAAAGGTGTTGAAGAATGGGGACGATAAAAAGAGATAAATTCAAATATAATCTTAACTAATGTTTCATCCATGCCGCAAACATTCGGTAAATAATTGGAAGTTTATCAGAGATATGAAGCAGCTCTGTTGAAAGAAATAATATGATAATGAGGCGATTTTACATAAAGTTCAAGACACATCAGTTGAAAAAAGAGCGGTAGGTCAGTAGGTTGAGAAAAAAAAGATGAATGTTATTCGAAGAATAGCGGGATATGGTGAAGTTTCCGATATTGCTTACCGTTGCGAGCTTTTCAATATACTCGTCCGGTGCACCTAGCGATGCTAGACCGATTACTTGAGAAAATTGGGCGAACACTGGATCGGCAAGCATGGGAACGTGACCCAGTACTTCGTGGCAAATATCGGGTTCAGGTGTGTACCACGGCTGACTGCAGTGTCTAACATATTGTGTACTATGAAAAACTCGAAATGCAAGACCAGCTAAAAAGTCACGCGATGACAATAAACCAGCGACGGGTCGAACAGTAAAACCCGTAGAATCTACAGAGGCAAAATGAATTCCATATTTTTCATCGACATAAAGTGGAGGAAGAACAATCATTCATACCTTTCAAAAAATTGGAAACATCTTCTAATTGTGGAATATTATCTTCTCTGAATCCACAATTCTCGACAAGTAATGGGAAAACATGATTGTGCTCCCTACAAGCATACTTTGGATATAATTCCGTCAACTTTCGGAATATTATGCCCCACGTTTTTGTTTCCTCCGGTGTATATTCCACTCGTGGAATGGGCTGCCCACTGTAATGATTTATAAGTTAGAGTTAAAATGGCAAAATAATATATTCTCATGGTTCAACTGAGATTTTAATCTCAGAATAATTGAAAGTAATTTCCTTAATTACATACTACTTGTAATGGTAAGCTATATCAGCAAAGTGCTTTCTCCTTGCGCGATAAACGGGATCCGTGAATCCTGGGTGATCAGAGTCCAATTCAGCGCCGTAAGTTAAAATCTGATTTGCAAACTTGTCAAGATCACGTATGCGTCTCGGGAACCACGGCACTGTTTCCGTATTTTTTGTGTGATTCCTGTACATGAGAAGAAAGCAAATGAATCGGAACTGTGTCTCAGTGATAAAGTGTCATTAAGAACAATTGGTTTTGCTATCTTGGCACGGATTCATATGATAAGACATCTTTATTTGTAGTCTTTTGTTTATACCTCGAAATAATGGAAAAGTAAATGGACTGAGCCTTGACCGCGTCAATGACTGCACCAAGATTTCCCCCAGGTGCACACTCCACCATAAATTCATAGCTGTTTGTTTTCCGTAGAGAACTTCTCGACTCAATGTGAAGAAGATTTACTTTATGATCCTAAGATAAATACAAAAATGCTCATTCTCTCCCAGATTTTATAGTAGCTATTATCTTTACATGAATGAATTTGAGAATAAAATTATTTGCGACTTCGCATTTGCTCACCGCGAATAATTGCAGATATTTTCCAAGGGCTCCAACCTCGTCCCCGTTATCTGGTGAAAATATCAAGCATGTACTTTTCGAAGAATCTCTGCCTTCTTTGATGTAATTACCACCGTCCATAAGCTTGGGCTGAAAATATTCCGTTCGTGAATAATCTGTTCATATAATATTTGAGAACGTTTCTATTTTCTTCTTTGCCAATTTAACAATTTATTTATTACATCGGGTACTGTTGGCGTCGACGGCATATTAATTTAGATAATCTAAAAATTTTGCACAACCACTGCTCCTCTTTTATTCTGCTCAATTTCTTTTGGTCCACAACAAATCTCCGCTCGAATTATTATTTGGTGATCATAAAGACTGATACAGCAATGAAGTGACAAGCTATTATATATCGTTGCCGGTTCTCCCCACCGACTTTGTTTACTTCTCTCCCTCTCTCATTTCACTCCAAACGCCACTACACTCAACAACAAACTCATTCTTGAAATCCTTACATTCACCGAAAAAAAATGTGGAGCTACAAGGCGACCATTTAATTTTTCATCTACTTCCTCCTTTTCACGTTTCCACCGCGATTTGGAAGTACTTAGACCATATATGAGATATCCATGGGTATATGAATAATAACGAACAGGTATGAGGATGTCCGTCACTACCGCTCAACTGATGAACGGACGCATATTTTATTTTTTGTTTACTGCATATAGCAATCAACCGACGAGATTGCATCAGTCAGAATTTACGGAATTCTTTCGTAATTCCTTTGAAAGCGATTTTGTTTCTTTTTCATGAAACTGTAGAGTTACTAAACAGAAATATCTGATGAAACTTATTGATTTTGTTGGATGAGAAAAATTCATTAGAGTGTAACAATAAAAAATTCATTTAAAAACCATGACACATATTCGTTTGCGTATTGGATAGATATTTCAATTGAGTTATCAGCGACGACTAATCGTCACGTTGGAGATTACATTTTTCTGATAGACATTTCAACATGGGAAGATAATCAATGCATCGCTAAATTACAGTTAGGACTGTAATTGATTCATCCAAGTATAAATATTTACCTGATCAGGTGGTGAATTGTCGAGAGGTTCATTCTCGATGACGCGATTGTTGCGTTTGGGTATCGGTTGACCGCTCATTTTCAATAACTGTAATGTATCAATGTTCTCCACGAGAAGCTGACTGGATCACTGAATTATTCAACTAAGTAAACAGCTATTTAAGTTGCAGAACAACTGCACATATTCAATAACATGCAAATATGCAACATGATATAATGCATCTGCTGTTGCAGAATATAACAATTTGGATTGCTTGTTAGGTCAGCGACAGAGGTTATCTTCCCCATTTCGTGATAACATTTGTAAATTATCCACATGGTGATTATTTAAACAAATAGATATATGATGAACAATTGACATCACAGTTCGATTTCAATGTTTGCCGTCATGAATAAATTGATATCATTATCAATACACGCATAAAATGTTTCTGAAATATTTACGGACAATATTTATATGCACTTTATCAGTGTTGGAGTTAAAATTTGATTTTATTTATGATTTGAAATTTTTGCTTCGCAATGGATGCAAATAGAATAAAAAATATTGTGTATGCTCAGGAAACTTTGAAAACAAAGACGAGAAGCTAAAGTACATGAGGAGTAAAATAAAACAGTGGTATATATCACTTTCGTGCTCTTTATTTTTCTTCCTTTTCTTCTCGTGTACGAGGTGAAGGGACGCGAGTGGAGCAAGAGGAGACTGGGGCAGGCGCCTGGACTCTCTCTTGATGAATGCTGGAGGCTGTGGAGGAATCTCATCCGATGCTCCAAGCGATGCTGCTCAGAGCCACGCGAGTGGCCGCGCGTTGCGTTTCGTGCCTCTGGTGTATGCAGTAAAACATGAAAATAACCAAAGTTTTTCGCGCGCGAAAAGAAATGTGTGGATTCAAAAACATTTTGACCATTACGAGGAGTCGATATTTGATTTTCATAATTGTGTCATTGACAACTTCGTGCGGTGAGTTTACTTGCAACATCGCATGATTTTCAAAGTTCCACTTCTTCCATATTGATATTAATCTATGAATGCAGATGAATTTCCGAGTTAGAATCATTAGTAAAAATTGCTGATTTTTCCTAATAATTCAGCGAAACTAACTCTTCTGAGTTAATTACAGAGCTATTGATTTTTCTAATTGTGACCTGTAAGACGAGAAACGTTTTAGTAAGAAAAAGAGGGAATAAGAAAATAGGAAAATAAAAGATGCTCGTAAAGTCCAAATGCAGCAACCCGAGAGTGCAATTCTCCCGCGCCAAACTTACAAGTTCCGCTTCAAAAACTTAACTTTGGAATCAAACTCTAGTGGGACAAAGCACTAACTCTCATCCGCTTTTATTTTCGCAAAATTTTTACCATTCAACACCGAGATGAAAGATAAATTTTGTATTCACTATTGAAACAAAATGGGACCGATGAAATGAATGTAGTAGAATAATCCACATGCATGATTATATATGGCATGAAGAGGTTCGGCATAACTCAATTTCAATTACTAACTGATAATATATTGAAATGGAAAAAAGGATCAATCTTCAAACAACTCTTCACAGCATATATTCACCTATACATCGTTGTAGTAAAATAGCGCTCAGGGAAAGAGGTTATTACATGTTTGGGAAGTCACTAGATAGGTACTCAAATGCAGGCGCCGTGAAACTACCCCTTTATATGAAGTTTATACATGCAGTGGTGCATCACCAATGTCCGATGCAACGCCGCGCCCATCGTCCAACATTAAATATTTTTAAGTATTGGAAAAGTCTATGCAACATTTACATATGCATATGCATCAGAGTAGAACTTGAGGAGGATAGTAATGGCTGCATTGTGAACTACGTTGATATTGTGATGAATAACAGCTCGAATTTCATATCGTTTTGAAGAACCCCAGATGATATTTTAATCGCCAGTTTAATCTGTCCCTGCAATTGTTGCGAGAATATGGAAACGCCAGTCCATCATACGAAAATTCTTCATAATCTGTCGTGCTGGATGGAATTTTTTCCATGAAATTTTCTTCCCTGATTTTTATCATTTCCTAACTCATCAGGATTTGATTGTCTCCATCCGATCACTACCGGAACTGTGGTTGCATCATCACAAATTCGAACGAGATGAATCATTGATATATATATATATGCATCTTTTAATTTGTTATTGTCAGAAACGATAGAATTTCAATTTAATTCAGCTCAACAGGGAAAACTAGTAATTGGCAAATTGGATTTGGCTTCGTAGTCCCCTGAAGCATCAATTTAATTGGTCATCTTCGCGTATCATCGATAATTATAATGATTCATTACCGAAATGAAATGAAACCGATATGGTGCTGGATGTCATCTATCATGATATCAGGCTTTCGGTATTTTCGTGTTATTGTAGTTGTCTAATTTTTTCAGTTACTACGACGGAAAGAAATACAATGATGAGTTTGATTGTTCCAGAGTAGTCGCATTACTTGATGTGTCGTATCAGCTAATTGAAAATTAGCTGTACGATCATTCGGTACAAATTAAAGCAACCAATCATTTGAAAACTGCGCATATACTGAAGAACGTCGTTCGCTATGTCTTCCGATATATGTTACTCGGCTTGGAATTTAGACTATTGTTCAAGCTCAATTGTAATAAAAATAAATAAATTAATTAGTGGGATTGTCAATTCTAAATCTGATAATGAGCAATATTTTTACACAGTACCAGATCGCCCAAGCTGTTCGAGAGACAATTACGGCTAGAGAACTTTCAATGCTTAATTCAATTTCAATAAAGATAAGAGTGGGAAAAATCCAATCGGATTTATTCAAGTTTCAGAGAATCATTAATTAATAACCCTCCTCTCACCATCCCGGATCATAACGATCGAACACGCTATCATTATTTTTAATCAAATTATCGTTTATTTCCGTTCTGATTCTTGTATCACAAATCGAGTATAAACTATATAATTCTAATTAAATTCGAGTTGATATTGAGTAGTTGAGTATCAACTCTCATGCAAGTGTTACCTCGAGGTTCATCTGCCTATTGACCGTAATTGAATTCATAAAAGTAAAAAAATCATTTCATAGAGTGGAATATCAATAGACGAACAATGCTCCACGTGAGCATTCAGCTATTGTATCTACATGTGTAAATACATCTGTATATACGTATACATATGTATATGTATCCGGTGAAATTGTAGAATTTGCACGTTACTTGCGCCAGCTGCATTTTACGACCAGTAATGCGAATGACCGATTTAACGCTCTTACCGCAAAACACAAGCGCCATGTTGGCCATCGTAATACAAAATGAATTGTATATTTCACCTATTCAACTATACTTTTATTGTACTCACCATTTATGTCTCATGAAATTTGGCTGTGATATATTTTTCTTTCGTGTACAATTCAAGTGTTCCATTTGGAAATGTAGAGAATGGTCAGTCGGGAATTCAAAGTGATTAAGCAGAACAATGAGGAATGGAAATTATTCCAGGAAGTTTGACCTATGATTCAATTCTCTTATTTACCTTCTTGACAAGATCTCTGGTCCAACCTTCACCTATGTGATTGCAAAATTCATTGGGATGTAACTTCATAAGGTTTTCCAGCACATTGTTCTCATGATGATGATACAATGTGATATAGAGAGTACGAAATGTTTGAAATTTAGTCGATTGCGCATGACAAAATTCCGTTTAACCACAAACAGGATGATAAAGCAAGGTTATGCGGGTTATATATATGTGCATTTATATAGGTATCTATATCTGTGCTATATAGGTGATGAAGGCAATTTCTGTATTCACCGGAACAATCGGTGAGAAGTGTGCGCGCACTCGTCACCTCCGGAGAATAAATATCGGAGATTGAATCGCAGGTAGCGAGCACTCTCATTATAGCACAGATGCAACGGGCATTGCTGTTTTAAATAAGAATAAAAATACATGACAAGTACCACATAACGAACAAATGCATTAACCTAGAAATGATATTAAATCATTATAACTTTTTTTCCATTTATGATGAAGTGAATCCTCCCATTCTATGCACATGCAAAAAGAAAACTTTCCCCAGGGACTTTATCGGAAATTAGGTAAGAAATAAAAGAAAAATCCATTTGAATGTTCCCATCCCGATGAAAATACTTGATAGCTTCGTATTCGTGCGAATTTACGTAAAAATCCGCGGAAGGCAGCGGAATCTAAATAGAAAAACTATTTCCGATCAAACTTGAATTCATTGGATGTAATAGTTAGAACTTCAGTTACACGATGAAGAATATTGGAAATAAAATTTTTAAACCTTTCACGGAAAAGAGAATACTTGGGACAAAAAATAATAAAACGAAAAGAACTTCAGATGATACCTAATGAGATATTTGAATTCCAGAGCATGCACAGTGACGGTCATAATGATAGTAACGACTTTTTCGAAAATTGAGAATGGTTGTCCAAATGAAAATTGCGATCTCATTAAAGGTTCATACATGTGGCATTGTGCTGTTCTAATATTTAACTGGGTCTCGAAACTATACAAGTTTGCTGACTTAACACACTCATTTCTTTTGGCCCACATGTTCACACGAAATCAATCGATAAACCACACTTGTCCGCTTTATCCTTCTGAAACCAACTACAAACGTATATATATACCTATTGCTATAACGTGTCGATCTCACCGACAAACTCGAATCCATTCACTATCTCCTCGATGTTCTGTTCCACCCCTTGGTGTGGTTATCGATTTATTCAGCTTTGTAACCCTCTCAGAATCAGTAACCTCCATACATTTACAGAAGGACAAATTCTATGATTCAATTTCATTATAAATGACAATTTCTACTTGTAAAAGTGATTTCTCATTCTTTACCTTTCATCGTCCGTCATTTTTTTTCAGCATTTTTCTCTTCTCGATAAAAAATTCGGATGTAATGGAATTGCGACATAAAAGTGATGAACGCTTGTGTGTTAGTGAGAGAAGGTTTTGTACTACCAAAAATTCGACTGGGACTATTGAAAAAAAGGAGAAAAAAATGAGCCCGTGTGCAGACGCGTGGACGAGAAAAGTAGACCGTGTGGAGGCGAATGAACAACAGAGTTTTCGTGTACAAGTGGTAAAGATCCTGTAGCTGATGGGAAAGTTCCATTATACTGGCAATTTATTGTTGTTATTTTTTCTTGAGATAAATTTATCTTACTGGTTGCACACAATATATATATATGAAATAATGTGGAGATAGTGAAGTAGAAATTATTAGAGAGGAATTTTGAAGAAGCTGTCAGGAAAATATTGGAAAACAACTGCGCGTAGATATTTATGTATGCAGAAGTCGATAAGTTCGAACGTTTTTCGATTTCGCAATACAGTGAAGATGACTTTACTGTGACTGTAAATGGCACAACAATATTTATCTAAGCGAATTGAAATGTCAAGATGATATTGTGCCCCGTTGAGTTTTCTGTGGAACAACCTAATTTATTCAGCAGATAGTAAAAAAATTCTTTATGCACAGACAAACCCTAACGAGACGTTTTGGTATACAAGTAAGAATAGAAAATGTAGTTAACTTTGTGAGAAACCGGGATGAAACTTCATTGTCAGAACTCTTTTTCTCTTTCTCTGCCTTTTCGCACTCTTAATATGGTCCCGACTAAGCATGGCAAGTGGAAAAGTCACACTTTCAACTAAGCTCAAACTACTCGTCGGGAACTTTATCCAACGTTGGTGCTAAAGTGAGAAGCGTCAGACGAAAAAAATTACCTCATTAATGGGAAGCCCTTTCACAAAAGAGATTATGCAGTGTCTTTAATTTCATCCCATTCGTTTATTCAGGAATATCGTCCAGGATTCCACGTCACTTCAGCTAAATGTTATCAGCGTTTTATTTCTCAGTAGCTATATAAGCGCCATCGTACATGTATACATTATTTGAACGGATCGTTTGAAATTCGATGATTGTCAGCTTTATGAAGTTCGCCAATGATACAATGGGGCCGGGATTTCTATTCGCTTTTCATCCTACGAGCTAGAACTGCCCTATTGGATGGCCATACCCACTTCAGGATAAGTGTTGTTGTTATTAGTTACCAAAAAAAAAAAAATTACCGGATAAATGCACGATATTTCTGGGCAGTCAGAATTCTCAATAGAAGTCTGGGAATAGAATTGAGAATATTCACTCTTAAGTATGCCACAACTTCGATAGTTTGCCCAAATATTCACGTAAGTATGAAAGGAAAGTACAACAATGGAAAAAGGCTGATGCCAAGTCCATTGAATCGTAGGTAAATCGCCAAGACGTTTATGCATATGGCACTTTTTACGTGGAATCGATTTGCTGTAGAAACTACCAGTTACACTTCACTTCATATGTATGCGACATTTTCGGTTCAAGTAGAAGCAGATGGAAATAAGAATCGTCACAGGACGTCACAAATACTCCCTACTATTTTCTGGCTATGATATAATTTTTTGTTATATGAACTTAGTTGAGATAAAATAACTATATGAGTGGAAGAAAATAAATGCAATATAGTGAATGGAAGACCACTTGATTTCATCTCCTTCTTAGAAGATTTGATATAAACTTTTAAGATCAAGTTGAACAAGAGGACATGACTGATAAAGCAATGGTGTGTCTTCTTCACGTCACCATTCCTGCTATAGGGGTTCAGTAACGCTTTATATTGAGTCGTGAACTTCAATCGATCAAGGTTGGAAACTGAAACTCAAACTTTCGTCAATGTAAGGAAAATTCAGAAAAGGAAAAATATGGTGATGAACTGTGCAGAGAGATAGAAAACTTTTACTAGAGATGTTGTCATTCCTAAGAGCTTTGCAGACATACACGCACATTTTTCTCTTCCCCTTCTTGCTCTGTTCCTTTCCTCCGATGGCAATTATTTGCGATCATGTGATGAGAGGTGGACGGGCGGATGAAATATTCAGTTTATTCACTTTTCAGGATTCTGCATGCTGACAGAGTCGCATAATGAGCCAAGAGATGAAAATACTCCACTACAGGAAATGAAAAATTCCGATGACTACGAAAACTTCGCGTAATTCTTATCCTCAATAGTTATTTCGTGTATAAAATCAATCAGAATTTAATCAGTTTCCGATACTGACTTTCATAACATCTCTTTTTTTATTAGGTGGAAGACTATTTTATCTAATGAAAAAAGGATAAGACCATCTGAAGTCAGTGTAGCCAATGCGAAAGTATCACCTGTCAAGATACCTTTCGATATTGTCCATGCCAATCCGAGAATACATACCAACAATATCGATTCTAGTGAGTAGAATATTTTATTCACATTTAGCAGTCTCACCTACTCCTGTCAATTTTGATAGGGTTGAATACACGATGGAATAGATTGAAAACCAATAAGGCAAGAGGTCATAGAAGAATGACGGGTAAATCGCGACGCTCGAAAAAAAGTCAAAAAAGGTCAAAGGCTCATTTTCCAACAAATAAAATGAGACAGAAAATATTTCGATCTTCTCACCTTGGAGATTTGCACAGAAGTTCTGCACAAGAATTCACCAAGAAATTGGAAGATGAAATCATACAATCGCATTTCTCCTCCTCGCTGATTAATTCAGAATCAAATATTGATGTTTACGACGGAATAGATTCGATATTGAATGGATCATCGGCGAGACGAAGTGCTGTAAAGAATGTTGAAACATTGAACAATGCACTAGAAAATTTTATTGTCGGAGATTTATCCTGTATGGAGGGGAATTTCGTTCCAGCTCCAACTATTCCATATGCTTTGATTAGATATCTCAAGTAGGTCCTGAATAATTCTTCGGTGAAATGGAATGCAGAAGTTCAATCATAGGTCTGTAACTTACAAACAAACCTTTTTGCTCATTTGCAGATCATCTGAACCAGGACGTGAATATATAGAAGCAGATTATGAATGCCTATCGGGTTATGTTATGTTCTCTAATACCAGCAGACTGGTTTGTAAAAACCGCGAATGGATTGGTAATTTGCCATCGTGCGTAGTCAGAGAGAGTTTAGACTTATGTTATCGTTCTTCCTGTGATCAAATCTGCAATGAAGTGGATGGTCAAGAAAAATGCTCATGTTATCAAGGATTCCAACTGCAAGACAACGAATGTATTGGTGAGTAATCCGTATTAAGGGGATTGGCTTTTCCAAAGCTTCTAGAAGCTGGTGATTTCTCGAACATTCGGAAAGAAAAATCTTAAACATTATCGAGAAAGTTATTGCTGTTTTAGAAGGTAAGATACAACAGAGAATACAGATTGTAAGAGAGGGAGTTATCAAGTCAAATTCTTTTGTGTCTGTTAGATCTTTGGTTTTTGTGATATCAATTGCGTTATTCACTTGAGAACATATGATAAGAGAAAATTTAATTCTTCTGACCCGAATAAACAAAGATGTTAATCAATTGATGGAGCACCAAGTACATAAAGATGAGTATAGCTTCTTATTTTCTTTTCCAAACTTTAGATATTAACGAATGCAAAAATAATGATGGTGGCTGCCAATATCTCTGTGTCAATACACAAGGAAGCTTTCAATGTGATTGCCCAACGGGCATGAAATATGGAGACGATAAATTCACTTGCATTGGTAAAGTGGAACCAATTTTGATTGAGTATTATTCTCAATAGAGTTTCCCAAAATATTCTGAATACATTATAGCAGCTGCATTTGAATCGCCCGACTTCCAATGAACATTATTGTTTAGATATCAATGAATGCGAATCTAATGACGGCCGTGGACCATGTCAAGATGCATGTCAAAATTATATTGGCGGCTATGTGTGCTTATGCAGTGGGTTGCCCGGTACGATCCTTTCATCTGACAATCATACATGCCAAGAGATCGGTCCTTGTGCTATTGATAACGCTGGTTGCTCTCACACTTGTCTCTCAACAGTGGGGCGAACCTTCTGCCTATGTCCAGATGGGTTCATGCTAAAGGATGATTGGAAAACTTGTCAAGGTTTTGAATAATAAATATATTAGAGAATCTACTTACACCAGTCCATATCGTGGAAAGTGAAACGCATGACAACTTTCCCATTCACGATTGTACACAGTTGATGTTCGGAATTTTTCTAGATATCGATGAATGTTCGGTGCCCGATCTTCGGACAGAAGTTTGTCAATTCGGATGCATCAACACACCTGGCTCTTACCGGTGTGCTAATCCAATCGAGCTGAATGACCAATCAATAGTTAACGATCCAGTTCCAAACGCGTGCCCACCAGGATATCAAGCATCAACATCACGATCTTCATGTATTGGTGAGTTCATTCGATATCAGCAGGGAACAAATAATGTGGTTGGAGCTAATACTGCAATGAGGATTTTATGCTGGGTGGAAATACTGGTGGGACGGTCTTTCACAAAAAGAAAAGATCGAACCAAATAGAGAAAGTCAGTGGAGGGTGGAGTATTGTAAAATCTTTCAACGTTATTTCTATTATTTCCCTTTTCTTCGTTTCATTCTACCTTTTCCTCTTGCTTCCGAAGTTTTATCAGAAGTATAGTTGTATAGATGTGTGCTGGTACCGACGGCTTTCTATGTCGGAGTGGGAGAATTTAGTATGGAATATTTCAAGCAATGTATATGGATACTTGTGTGAGGTAGAGACAACAATGGTGGCGGATGGTGTAGATGTGTGCACCAGTTCCCTTTTCCGCTCAGCACCATTTTATTCTATACACCGACATCTTTATTATTTTTCGTTTGTATGAATTTTGCTTCTTCTCTTATATATTTGTAGATATAAACGAGTGTGAAAATAATAATGGAGGATGCATTGAAGTGTGTGAAAATACGGATGGCAATTATTTTTGTGCTTGCGAGGGCGATGAAAAGATTTTGTCATCCGACGGTAAATCGTGTTCAGGTAAGTATTAGTAGCTGGTACTTCACTACCATTGTAGAAAAATCTTTACTTCAAAATCTCACCCATGTGAATAATTGGATTATAATCCTCATTATCACTGTTGCCTTGCTGACCAATGATAAAGCATATCTGTTTACTATGTGTACAGCCTGTCTAAAAATTAATGAGAATCCTGATGGTCGTGTAAAATTTCATTGACTTGCAGAAATGCAAGGACGGAGTAACTCTACTCTCTTTGTATGGATATAATTGCGTATTCCAATGTTATTTTAGATATTAATGCAATTTCCTGTCCGGCATTGTTGAGTCCAACCAAGAAAGGGACTTTAATCTGTTCACGTCCGAATGAGAAAAATGTGTGGTCACCCAACAAAGTTGCTTATCGGCCTGATACTGAGTGCTATTTGAAATGTCTGAAGGGATATAAACTTATAGGGGCATATCAACTTACGTGTCGTTCTGACGGAAATTGGATGGGTATTAAAAGTGGTGATTGTGTCAGTAAGTTTGAAAACATAAATTATCCATTCATCGTAATAGTTGTGGAGGCATCTGGAAGATGGTTCCGGATCTGTGTTGATTCATTAATGTCTAACAATTGTTTCATATGAACGATCTTTGATGGCTCCTAATAAATCAACCGAAATTCAGTCAATTGTCTCACAATATTGTGATTCTCTGGAGTTAAATAAGAACGATAGGTATTGTGAATGTTTCAGAGTCAAAAAAGCCTCGGATAAAATGTCCGGAGGATGTCGTTACTGAACTGTCACCGGATCATGATGAAACATTCATTAAGTTTGACCAACCATGGACAGATCTTGATTGGTTTCGTTATGTTCGATCGCGACCTTCATGGGGTATGCGACTTGAAGCGAATTTGAAGCGCGGAGTGCACGTAATCGATTTTTATGTGACGGATCCGGTATCAAATATCCAAGAAAGCTGTACTATTCGTATTGTTGTCCAAGGTGATAATCACTTTTACATATTAGTCTCAATAGAACAACAAAGAGAGATCGTGATATGCGCAGTATAGAGAAATTGGGAACTCGAGGATCGCAATTTTCGCACAATTCGCATTAGAAAGATTTTTATACTAAAAAATTCAAACAATAACTCGTGTATAAATTTGCATGGCGCAGAGATCTAGTAGATTCCGTTCTCACCTCCACTATACTCATTGTAGTTTAATTAAACCGCCGACCACAGTCTACACAGTCGCAAATTAATACGCCCTTATTCAATGAATTAGAGTGAGCATACGCAGAATTTCACAAGCTGAATTCATTATTCAACCATGCGTAATTACGTTACATCATCGTGGTTCTACGTAAATAATTATTCACTGGGCATCTCTATTCCAGATGGCGAACCGCCAAAGGCACATAACTGTCCAGAAGACATAGTTGGAAATAATAGTACATCAATGATTTGGAAAGAACCTTTTTTCACTGATAATATAAAAGTGACTCAACTTACCAGTAACGAGGTAAATTATACGAGAAATATATTTAACTCAATGCTTTCCTGTTACTTGTATCACAACTCTGCTTTCTGTCGTCCTAACAGCCGGAAATTAATACCCACGACTAAGCTACACTATCTCACGTATACACTCAGCTGACACAGCAATGCTCTAGTCGTCAATATCAATAAATGTTTAGAAGAAGCACCGGAAATTAAACACACACTCAAACACACGCATGCAGAAAAGAGCAACCGACGAATCATTGAAAAATGATCATCGGAGGCGTTAATGTTTTTTTGATTTTAAGACTCTCTGTGTACCTAGGGGTATGACACAAATGATATTGGATCAAGCATGTTGAAAAATATTAGATTGCTCAACTGTTCAACGAAGTATTCTTACCGGAGATCACGCTCGATGCAGAAAATTAGAGCAATTTGTCACGCTATAGATATATGGCCGGTGCATGTGGTTATTGATCGTTGGAAACTCGAGTAATTTCTCGTGAACCATGAACCCTTTACTCATTGGCATATCAACTATCTCATATTTTACGGACAAATACTAATAAGCGTTCCTTTGCATTTATTATGTGGTTTCAGAGTCCAGGTCGGACGTTTGACATTGGTGAATGGCAAATCATCTACCAAGCTGATGACGACGCTGGATGGTCCGGAAATTGTACTTTCAATGTCTCAATCAAATAAGATAGAAAATTAATTTCTCGAAATTCAAAATTCGATAAAGACGATGATGATTTCTATAATATAGAGACATCAAACGCAATTTGTGCATAGCTTATCACTAAATGTTCGGTATATAATATTGCTCTGTGAACCGAGAAATTAATCACCGGAAATTAATTTGCATGGTCAGCATACCGGTGACCGAATAATTTGCAACAGGTGTAATTGATTGGATTTGTAACTTCAGCCCACCCTCCACTGCGATGGAGATTCCATTTGTTGTATCAGTAATGAACATTGAAAAGATGGGAAAGATGATTGAATCGTTCGTATGTACGCCTGCGGAATAATGTGGACGTGTTAATAACTCACTTATATACACGCACGACGCGATGATGAAACCAAGCAGACTTATGTATAATCTAATTATACTGAAATCGGATTATTGGCACCAGTTCGATGAGTTGAAATGCCTAAAATTACGGGGTATGAACAATTAATACATTTTCCTTCGATTATTACTGAAGTACAAACACAATTGGTTATTAGCGCAACTCCGTTTGATAGATACAAGCTTGACGATGACCCATTTCCTCATGTGATCAATCATTTTTACACTAGAATTGCCTGCGTCATATTCAATTTTACTCCGATTGAATATACTTTTTGGGGAAGAAAACGATCAGTATTAAATAAGACACACTAATATCAAAATATAGATTCAGAAACGAATGTAGTATTCGATGAAAATGGTAAATATATATTAACTGGAAGTGATATTGAACAATATCAATGCCAAAGAATGCGAGACTAAATAAAGAGTGAACACTGAATCCCGTGCAATGAAAATGAAATAAAATACAATAATAATGTTCTTTACATTCATGTAAATTGATCTTAATAAAATATGTACTTACTTATTGAGACTATTGTATGAATTCTCATGAACATTTGAATAGTAGATAAAGAAAAAAATTATGCAAATAAGAAAATTGAAAGGCCGTCCGGGGCGTCGGCATTTATTCTGTTCATACTCCACCACTTCTGTGCTCCCATTAATATTTACTATCACGTTCCGGCAATAATTCCTATTGCTGACTGTTAATTATTCAAAATATAGATCTGAGGGTCAACAACGAATGTCGCAAGAGAATATAATCAGAGACGGGAATACGCCGGGACAGTAGATATTTATTACAAGAAAATTGGAGGAAGCTATGTGGGTATGAATAAAAATTTTTTCTGTTTATTGATTATCATTTTTTCTTCTGTTTTGACCAATAGCTGAGAGTCTGGAGTATTTTCCCGATCGTGAAAGAAGAAATCCCCTGTTGTTATCTGATGAGTTATTACTGGTTGTCTTTGCTCTTTGATTCGAAGAAACGGGTGATTTCAGATTCTTCATATTTCCTGCAGGATGTGATTTTCCTTCCTGTTGAAGGTGAGGACTTCGTCCAGTATTCTTTGACGATACAATATCATCAGACATTTCACGGAAGTTTCTTATCACCATATCATCTGTAGATTCTTGGAAATCGATAGTTGCGTCGCATGAGAGATCTATTATGCTCTCAAGTACTGAAAGCACCTCAGACTTTTTTTTATTGACTGAAGCGATACCAGGCTTCGGACGTTTGGCATTGAAGATTGTGTTTTCTATTGCAGTCGACTCTTCATAAGACGGAACTTTGCCTGGTACATTAGGTTTATCCCAAGCGAAAGTTGCTCCCGAAGATTTTGGGCGTGAAATTACCCTTGACGTTAAATTTCTGAAAATTCTCATACTTCCACTGCCAGTGGATGATCCGGGTCTTGCATTTATTAACCGACGCTCCGGATTTTTCGATGAACAGGTACTGAAAGCTTCACTTGATGCGACTGATGCACATTTACCAACCACCGATGCTGCATGTGACGGTGGTCTTTCAGGTTTTTCAACAATTGGTGCTGTTTCTACTTCTGTTGTAACTGGAATGCCAGTTGTGTGCAAAGAATTCTTCAATTTATTTAACGGTTTTTGAGTCAGCTCTGAGTTATTCGAAGTCTTCTCTGTATGTGTGCTTGTTGCAAACGAATTGGATTCGATTGAGTTTCCAATTCCAACTGGTTTTTTTGTTGAAGGTGAACTTCTTGGAGTTACTCGGCGATGGAAAGATTTCGTGATGAGTTTTCGTGCACTATTTGGACGCGAATTTGAATCTACTGCTTCACTTTGACTGCCAACAGTGAAACTGCTATGAGTATTGTCATTCGAAAATTTCTCTCTTTTTGCGCAATGGGGTCTCTGTTTGCGATTCGATCCAGTTGGTGTACTTGCGCGTTCTTTCTCGCTGATCTCGACCTGAGATTTATTTATATCAATGGAAGACTGCGCCGTTTCCGTAGCTCTATCAATCGTCTCTAAATTATCATCAACTTCTCTTGTTAAAAAATAATCTCGCAGTTCCGGATATTCTAGACATTTATTACCATATGTTTCATCCCTCGAATCTGATAATTTTACGGAATTGAGAAGCGTATGGTAATGTCTATCCATAGATTTTATACCTCTTTGCGAATCGATAGAACTCAAATGAATAGAATTCAGCACAACATTACCAGGTGCTTGAAAATGTCCATAATTCTTCTTTAAATGTTCCTTGATTAATTTATGTCGATAATGCTGGTATTCATAGTACGGAAAATTCATAATTTGATCATTACTAATTGTGTATTCATCCTCCTTTTCTTTGTCCTCTTCCGTCTCGTCTTCTAGTCGATCATATGATTGATCTGTAATTTTCATACTACAGGATGAACTATCAACACGCATCGGATGTGACTGAAGACTTTGACTTGAACGTGAGGTTGTGACCATTGGAGAAGGATAATGAATTATGATATGACGATTGCGATGATTTAATCGTCTACCACACGACTTTGTAGGTTCGAGAGGCTTGGGGAGATTTCCGCGATTGTCCTGTTGAGTGGAAAGCGCGGATGAAATAATGGAATAATTACTTGGGAACTATTTGACGTGCAAACGATGCACCAAAGAAAGATACATACAAAGAATAGTTGAACACGAGCAATTAAAGGCACCGCTAATAAAACAACCAGTGCAAATATCAGGATGTTTTCAATTAGAAATGGTGGAATTGATTGCAGGGTTAGGACAAATTGTTCCGGGGCTGCAATGTTCAACATTCCGGCGGTGCTGAAGTTGCTATTGATATTAAACGTATCCAAACTACCTCAGCCTTCATGTTAGCCACGATACACCGAAAATTATTGGTATTACCGTTCAATTTATGTTATCACTTTAGTTATGAAAATTACGGTGTCAACATGATTTAATGAACAATCGAATGCACGATCGATAAACATAATGACGTTTGGAGTCAATAGAGGGAATCACATTCGTCGGTATTCAGTTATGATGTGTTTCTTTTATTCGTAGAGAAGAAAAAAAAGACAAAAAATGGGAAGAGGCAATTGGCAGTGAACCAGAACTTATTGACTTCAATGAACCTGTAATTATGAATTGGGAGTCATGTTCGTCTTGTTTCATTGATGTGTGGAACAATATAGTTAATAATTTTGTTGAGCTCATACGTAGTCTACCGATTAATGAGCCATTTCCAGACACTTTTTCAGTAAATTATGACATAATAACGTGGTTCAAGATCAAGGTAATGAAAAGTTGTGTAACATACATAGGTGAACGAATGGTTTTCAATATTAGTTTATTCCGACACTTTTAGGATGTATGGACAATTATTACATAATAATTTCATATAATGAGAGATTCCCTTTAGTGGTACTTTGTAGGATTCGATTTAGATTCATCGTTTTACACCCCTCCTTTCATTTTCAGTCCGCTCTTTCGTAATTTCTCACACAACACTCTTTCACGAAAGTATGGAATTGGAACAAGAATCCAAAATTAGGAAAAAATTAAATAAAACTCATCAATTATTCCAATCGAACGATATAAAAATGAATTAAATACGTGTGCTCTTGGTTATTAAATCGTTCAATTAAACATTATATATATATTTTTGTTTATTTTTTCCCTTTCCATCATTATTCATAGGTATGATCAATATATTACCATTAATTATTACAATTACGATATAACGCTATAATTTATTTTGTTTCTTTTTTTTCTCCCATTCTTCCACCCTTCCCCACTTCAATTGCTGATTTGTGAACAGTTTCTCCTTTTTTTTTCCGCAATGCTAGATTATTTTCTTTTTCTCTATCCTTATTGATGATGATAGAAAGTACATATGATGCGGTGTGTATGGCGAATATCGTTCATAAAATTTCCAATCATCCTCTGCCTGTCATTCACAAAGTGAACACCGCGTCATGAGACGTAAGTCTTTTTCGGTTTAAATTATAAATTTATATTCCAAGAGTGGCAGCAAGAGAAAATGAAGTTAATTGATAATTTATTCCATTTTTTTACCAATTGTATATCATATTTCATAAAGTGTCAGAAAATAAAGTCTGTCATCAGGTGCGAACGACTGAGAAATACAATTACTTACTCATTTATTTATATACATTTATATGTATAAACATATATATGTTCTGAGGAATGTGTGGCTTTGAAAAAAATCGCATTCAATCCCCCCCTTATGTTGTTTCATTATGTGACTCTGACCCTTTTCAATTAATGTGACAAAAGATTTGTGCATGAATGGACCAGAATGAAATAGAAACTTATTTAATTAATGATTATTACTATGTGAAAGCTGCGCATCATTTCTTTTTGTGTATTACGGACCTATAAAAAATCTACAATGCAGAATGAGGAATGAATAGCTTGGCGATTGAAAGAAATGTTTTAGTTTTTGTTGAAAGCGTCACAAATAGCTCCCAACATCCCTTCCTCGACAATTTTTCATAAATAATCTCCAATCAATATTCTCATTTTATCTATTTTATCATTATTAATGACCTGTACACGAAATGTTATCGATCTTCATCAAGCGTTTCGTAAATTGCGCAACAAATAACATCGTACATAGGTTCAAATTGATTAGGAGAGGAGAATAAAAAATAAAGTTGTAATTAGATATATTTCTCCTTTCTTTCTTACGAATTTCCTTAACTCATGTTTTTTTTTACACTTCGCCACCATTTTGGTGCTTTATCCCCTTCTAGTTTGAAATCAAATGGCATGAGTTGCCGTTGATCTTGAACAAAATGATGCGTGAACGATTGGACAAAAAATTTTCGCGCACGCTTGTCATCATTTTTGTTACCTTCAATGAAGGCATTATGTGTAAATGTATGTGTGTTGTTATAGATTCACTTCGGCTATGTGACTAGAGACACGATATATGTAGAAATAATGTTCAATAATAAAAAAGATTAGAATCAATACTAATCAATGAACAATTTTTGTAGCTAGGAATTAATTGCGAATTATTGAAATGGTGATAGCTATGGTTCTTAGTACTTGTTTTTCCTCACATAATAATATGGCAACGGCAATCATGACGACTAAAATTAATAATACTAGCAATAAAATTTATTATAATTGTAATATGAATGTTTGTTCATTGGTATAACTCGAGAAATATATATGTATATATGTATATACATGTGTATATCTGAATGTGATGAAGTTGCATTAGATTGAGTCATGATTATGTATGAAGACTGATTCTGGATAATATCACCATCTTCCTCAATAGTTTGTTGTACATTTTGCAAGAGTGATTCTGTTAGATGACAATACTTATCCTCCCTTCGTCTCTCTTAATGAATTACATGATAGACTACATTTAGACTCCGAACATTTTTATGTTCTTCAAAATAAAGATAAACATTTCATCATGATAATAATGATTAAGATGAATATGTTCGTACGAGTTTTATCATTTTTTTTCTTTTATTTTTTGCAGTATAAAATTTTTTTTTCAATTTTTGTCCTTTTACTCCGATGGTGATGATTGCAACTCAATCTAGTCTGATTAAACACGGAATAAATATTATCAGAAAATATAGAGAGCAAAAAAAAACGAAGATCAAATGTCATAATATGACAACGGAAAAGAAGAATAGAAAATTATTTAGACTAGATAGAAAGTACGCAAAGCATGGGCATATATATAACACGTTTATGTACCAAGACAATTTCCCTAGTTATCGACACAGTATGAATCACGGATCGAAAAGCTGACACAAGTTTTTTTCTCAGAATTTACGACAGTCCGGTAGACTTACGACTCATATGACTATAAATACGATTGATGAATCGCATACGTTCACGCGCCAATAATTTGAACGTTTCCTCTGGTTTCCCCTTCATTAATTCTTTTTAGCGTTTTTATTCCAGCAATTATGTCATGTCTCACCCTTCACTTCACTGATCATCATAATTAATGATTATTTTGACACAATCATTGATTTCATGAATAGCGCGCACTATCTATTCACTCATTCACTCCTTCATTTGTCTCACTCTTACAACTTTAATAGAATATTCGTTTTTATACCCCCACGCAAATATTCACAGAGACATCACGGATTCATTGTTTTTCATCCAGTAATAATTTCATATATAAGTAATAACGCGCTGCGACCCAGTAGATTCTTATAAATATACTTTTTCCACTTCATCTGTTTGATTCATCGTTTTGTGGCCCTCGTCTTCGTTTCTAATTAATATAACCAAGGAATTTCATTCTTCCATGAGTAACTGTCTGATATTCTCCGGAAGTTAACTTCGATGATTCGTTCAGTGAAAGTTCCATTTTGTTTCTTCATGATTTTGTTCCTTCTTTTCGTGTTCACAATTCCGGCTCACCCACGACGCTTGATGAGCTATCACCGATACTAATTGGAAAAGGCTTCGACAACAGTGGGGACTATACGTACTCTAATCGTTTTCAATTTCATATCTATAATTTAACACGACGAAATGATTATTTCACAATGATGGTATCATGTCAATAATAAGTATGATGTGTCGTATAGAATGGAAATGTCAATCTCGGAGACAACAGAAAAATCTCTGTCGAGATATCGAGTAATTTTTTCCCCCAGTCTGCATACCATTTATGAATAGAACCCGCCCATTCGATCAATCACTTTGCTGATATAACGAGAAATTTATTTTTACTTCTGTTTTATTTGCAGATATCACGGACTACACTTTAAAAATGAACCAAAAAAATGTGTTCACAAACAAACCTCAATATGATAGTGATGGTATTCATTATGATGCTAGTGTTATCCGTACAGTCCACTGCCAAAATCACCGAGCCTATCCGAGATCAATTGACGATGCATATGTAACAAATGGAGGAGTGAAAATTAATGGCTAGTTAAAAAAAACTCCCAGAGGAGGTCTCACGTGTCTTTTGCATTGTGATTTGCGAAAAAGTATAGTTCTCATAACTGTGTTTACTAGCATACGAATATTTGGTTCGATCTGGCCATCATCCATGATTCTGTATTGTGTTGAAGAAATGCTGACAAGAAAAATAATACTCCGCATTTTTGTCCATAAGTTTCCAAATTTGTGCATTGTGTGCGTGTATGAATTGAATGTACTCCGTTTCTGTCTTTTTTTTCAGGTATATGAAGTAATGAGTTGACTCAACCGGCGTTGTCTGGATGCATGAATAAATGGAGAATTATAATATTCAGCTCTGCGATCATCGAAGTATTCAGTTTTGTGCTATGGCTTACAATTGTAAATGCATTCTCACACTCCCTCTCACCGTAAATAATTCCCAAAAATAACTTGCAGCGGTTAGTGAGGAAATGCCGACGGAATTTCCATGTAAAAATTGTTGGTTATGAGAAAAAATATTTCTTCTCATCGTTCTTTTCATAAACTTTTTCTTTCTGAGAACTCACTTGACGACTCATATTTCTCGACCGTCTATATTTCGGTCTATCAATCTGTTTTTGTGCATATATTTTTCCACAAACTTCGAACCGTAAAAAAATTAATCTCGGGGAAACGAATTCAAGAATACGAATCAAACATCAATTATAAACAAACTCGATTTCGGCGATGTCCGTAGAAGTATCACGACTCATCACGTGATAGTCATGGATGAATATGTCTGTATATCCATATATGAATTGGAACGAGACGATGTACGTTTATGTATGCGTGTGCAGATATATGTATGTTTCTTTCTCCCGATTGAGTACACGCCGGCTCATCTTGCGGACGTTATCGTTTCCAAGATTTCAAATGCGATTATTCTGTAATAAATTTTTCTTCGCTGAAACTCCATTAACGTCTGAAAGACTGGCAGCAAAAATGGCGTTCAATGAACCCAATGAATACACGCAAACGCCCATCTTCCCCGGTATTTCTTCTCAAGTGACAAAAGCCAGATCCACTATTAGCTTAACGACATGAATATTTTAATCCTGAGAGAAATGTGCCAAAGTCAAAATTTCGACGATGAAATAGACTTCTGATACTTTTGCCAGCACATTCTTTTTGTTTTTTTTTTTTTTTGGTTTTTTCGATTTGTTCTCATTCAGAATTTCTGCTTACCAAAAAATATGATAACGAAATAATTTTAGTAGAGACCGCAGCCACGAAGATTATTGGCGATTATAACGTCTGTGACTGCGTCGAACACGAATTGAATGTTGGTTGTGTCAGTGGCGCATGTCGTGTGGCAGTAGATCTCTTTTGTGGTCGATTTATTCTTCGCTTCGAATTGCGCCTGTATATACGCAGCAGCTTCGCTATACTCTTGTGCTCCTGTTGATTATAAAAGCGTGGTTGAACAATGGACCATACAGACATTATAAATATGACAATATCGTCACTTAATAAAATTCCTAACGAGAAATTTCATTGCAATGAGCTTACCGCCATATTCAGGAAAGCAAATAGTGAGTGGAGACTTGCGTATTTTTCCCTCGAACAAATCTTTCTTGTTTAAGAATAAAATTATCGAGGTATCTGTGAACCACTTGTTATTGCAAATGGAATCGAACAGTTTCAAACTCTCTTGCATTCGGTTCTGAAATTCAAAATAGAAGATTAAATAAGAATATATTGTCATAATATGGACGCATAATATTTCGGTACAGAATCATGTTAGAATTATTAATTATCCCCTCATGACTTTCTAATCCAAGGACTGGGATTAAATGAACCGACAAGTGACAACTGAACATATTGCATGTAATATTCCACGACTAACTCACTTCAGCCGTCTACAATCATGAATGTACTTGGATGAAAACTATACGTGAGTGTTGTCAATTGATACATTGACACTACGCTGCGACTCTATAATATTACATGCGTGACAAAAAGAAAATTGAATGAACTCAGCAAACCTTCCCACATGTAGTGACCCCGTCTAATTGATCTCGTCATTCCTGAACCTTTTTTTCTCCCTACTCCCCTTTGTGTCCCCATGAATTATTTCTCAACGCTCTCGACTAGTCTAGCCTATCATTGACGAATTTATTTGTCAATTCTATCAGAAATACACTATGGCAAATGTTACAGTGGGATTGATCAATTTTGTCGAAATTGTTGGCAGTTGGTCGAAACTTGAGAATAAAATGCGTGGGCCTTTTGATATTGTCTGAAGTATGGTTTTCCAACTGTGAAAAAGTCCTTGGAGTTGTGATATCTTTAACCGAGTGGCGGACGATTCTCTAATTACACTAAGGGGAATATATACATCACATATATGATGTCAATTCTTTCTGAACCTACCGTGGTTTCGTCCTCATGGAGAACTTGATCATACTCAGACATAGCTACGCAAAAAATAATTGCCGTAACGTCTTCAAAACAGTGAATCCATTTTTTACGCTCGCTTCGTTGACCGCCCACATCGAATAATCTGGATGAATAATGAGTGTATGTCAAGTGAGAAAGATTATTTCGCGCATAACATAGAAATTGTAATTCATTCCACAAACAGAACATTGATACTCACTTGAAATTCAGATTTTTAAATGAAAAATGAACTTCTACTATCCCAGTGGTTTTAACACGAGTCCTCAATATATCTTGCTCTGTAGGTTGATAATCTCTCGCTCCTAATCGATCCAAGTCGTCCAAGAAACTGTAAGAATAAAGTGAAAAGAGGAACATAATTTTCTCGTTTACATCACAACATCGTTTTCATTTTTCATCTCATAGTCGGTGTATTCTTTCGGGTTACTATTTGAATCATGTGACTTCACATGGAGTAAGCATCCGAAAATCATGACTGAAAGACGTGCTGAATCTCGTCTGAGCAATGAGTATGAAAACCCGATTGATAGAGAGAGAAAATAATGAGAATAAAAATTAGCGAATGTGAATGTCGAGTAATATCAGTGGCCAACCCCCGCGTTTGTTCACACGCAAGCTCAGTAGAACGAGAAAAAGGGGGGAGGGGGACACCAGCATCAGCTACTCACAACCACGTGACACGGGCGTGGCGTGACGTCATTGCGGATCAATACGACATAGACTACTCTCCACGCTCTACATTTCTACACCCTCACACCTCATCTTACATATATACACACATATGCCATTCGAGGACTAATGCCATTTTTCACTCATGTTCACTCAGGAAAATTTCCATCGGTCGACCAACGCCATCGTGCTGGAAATTACGGTGGTGGGATGACGAATAAATTGTCAATATACATATCTGTTTATCGTATCAATGAACATTTCACGATCAATTGAACCGTGAGAAACTTAAAATATATTTTAGATCATGGACCAACTGTGTATTACTAATAATATTATAAAATCTGAATATTCTCACACGTCTCTCTCCCACAAAGTGGAATCAAATGGATGCATTGAAAATGGAGGAAAATCCAAGTGAAACACATTAGGACATCAACTTACTATTTCGCTGAATCGTTCAATTGATATTCGTTACTTCTCCCAAAACATTCTTGAACACCATTGTCAGCCCACAACCTCTTCATAGCTGCGAGTAATTCTTCGCTGAATGGTTCTGTATCCTCCATTCGTTGGATAACATCAAATACCATCTTTGCATCAGTCTGAAACGAGATGGGCGAAAGTGAGTTGTAGAAAAAAGAATTCAATGATAGATGCAATCAGCTGTGCTAAATTTCTTTTTGTATTTATTACACTTCTTATATGGCCCGTTTTTTCATGTCATTCAATAACGCAATAAATCTCATTCTCTCAAGTCAATTTTTTCCATTTTTTTTCTTATCTTCCTCAACTGCATGCTCAAGACTTGTTGACTAGTCATACGAATGGTCCAAGTGTAAACCCCTCCGATAATGAATGTGCTTCATTCATGAGATAATCGTCGAAGCGTGGCAAACCACATCCACCAATGGCATATATAATACGCAATATGTCTCGGGTCTTCAACGCTTGATGAGTAATCATTCGATGGAGACATAAATTAGATAAATACATGTTCACATGCCATTATACATTTTTTTCTGCAATTGAATTCCTAAATTGAATATATGAATGATACTAAAATGTTTCCACTCTTTTCACTTTTGACATTTGAAAGAATAATGAAAGACGTGAATTCATGGATATGCATCATTCCTATTCAGAGAACGGTAATACGCTTGCATTTCAATCATGATTGTTCAATCTACAACCGAAGTATGGTGCCATCGTACGAGATGTGTTAAAACGGTCGAAGACCCCATTACCTCGACTGCGTACATGTACGCGGTATATATATATATATGCGTATTAATTATTGCCTAACCTGTTGCAGTCGTGATGTTAGTTACAAAAGTTACCCACATATAAAATCATCGATCAATCAGATGTTCATGATGACCGTTGATGAATTATCGTATTCTGTTCAACCCAAAATTATAAAGATATCAATATGTACATGACTTACTTCTCGTTCGTTCGTCGAGAAACTTATGCCCAAGTTGGGCATTGCTCTGAGTATAGCAACTAATGACTGTATCGTGTTGCTATAAACAACAGGTCTGTATTGCTTGAAATCCTCTGGCGTGAATCCGCTCTCGTGGATGATCCTGAAAAATGACAAAGGAAAACAATATGAAAATATATGCGATGAAAAATTTGGATTCAGACAATGTGTAGAGTGTGGAAAACACCGGAAGAAGGTTGGGAAGTCGTTGAATACCGTTTATGTTAGGTGGAATATTCTCTTGGGAGGTTTTTAATAGGTGAAAAAAAATATGAACACAGAAGTACGCGTTGTTAAATTTATGAAAAGACTCATTCACGGGCCAATCAAGTGGAGGAAGTTTATAAAGTACCACATAGTACATAACAGGGCATCACATACAATATATACAGTACGGAAAAATCGTCGCGTGTCTATGTTGAAGAGCATATACTTCTCATATACCCAGCTGCCTTCTCACCTCAAGTGGCTCTGTACAAGTTCCTCTATCGTAACGTGTAAATATCGATTTCGTAAAGGGCGCGCAAGGAGGATGGGACGGCAACAGTTTGTTCAAACAGTCCTGTGTATGAGGGGTCAAAGCGTATATATATCACACTCAATACACGGCCAAGGTGCGAAGGTCATTTTTCCGATAAATTTTATTCCCTAATTTATTTATTAGATATATCGAATTTCCCTTCCTCTTATTGAACAAGTACGCTAGCAGCGCGCAATATTCCGGCATTTCCATATTGAATTTATTCAGGAGAATAAGAATGAAAAATTCATCTGTATTCGGAATATCTACTTCATTCCAAGGATGAATCCGATGTAGATGAATTCTCGTGTTTATTAATATCCAAATTTATGCATTTAACGAGTCCCCTCAATAAATTCCGAGGGTTGTTGATTCACTGGCAAAGATTCAATATCTGGTGATTATATGTATCATCGAATGAACTAATTACTCACTTCATCTGCTTCACGATTGTACTCTTCCCAGATTCACCAGCACCTGTAAGATACCAGAAATATTGTGATGAGAATGCCATTGACTTCGTGCTCTGTGTATTTTTTTTATTCAATGATCAGAATAATCTCGGGAATTTATAGACTGACAGAGAACAAATCATTGAACTGATGATTCGATTTAATCAGGAGGGAATTCGAGTAGGGAGCACTATATGAAAAATTTCCGTCATGACAATGAACTGGAATATGTGTTATTTTATAAGCGGATATGACGTAAAAGCGGAACCTTCTTCCCTGCTCCAATTCACCCGCTGGTTCTCAATCTCTCTTTTTCTCTCCCTATTATTTTAAAAGCTTTTGCAGTTGAGTAGCCGCCTATGATGACTCTATCTGCGTCGTTACTCCACTATCAAATATCGACGGTTTGAGAACAAACAGCACTACAGTGTATGATATATCTATGGTATGTATGTACATCGTTTATTTTCTCGAGTAAACAACTGTGGAAATCATTTATGCAAACTCAAAACTTTTTTAGAGACTACGTTCGTTGGGCCTCCAATCGTCTATGATCAACGATCGATATCAATGATCTCACACTGATTCAATACTGTTTAAACAGGATGGTAATGGAATTCTATTTGATTCATTACACAGAGTATGCGACTAAAATTATGAAGAGATAAAAAAAGAGAATATGACGATTTGTTAATTTTTTCTGTGACACAATACCAGATTCGTTCAACCGGAAACGAATTTTTGTTACAGTTCTTCAATACTTTTTGCCCCCATCATAGGGAAGAAAAAAACATTTTTCGAAAGCCTGAACCGACTGATGTACATGTGAAGAGGAAGATGAAACACATGGCAACAGCATGATGCTCGTTATATACATGGCAATAGAGTGGTGTTGACGGGAGACATTGACGACAATTGCTATACATAAATGAACTCGTTTTTTTTTTCCAACGACTAACAATAAACATCATTAAAAAAACCGGCTTCGTGAAGTAATCGATTTCTCTGTGACCAAGTTAATACATTATTGAGAAAAATAGTTGACATGCTGCCAAGAAGACAAACATTGCCTTGTCCAATTTCCATACTAACCTAAAGAGTCTCTGGAATATTGAAACCGTAAATTGTATTTTTGGACCTATCACAAAATCGAATTATGATACTAAATGTATCGAATAATACGACAATCCTGAGAAGAGTTCGACATGTTCAAACTTCATAAACAATTTCAGTCCACGGATTGAAGTATTGTTGAACGTTCGATCTTGGGTGGGTATTGTTGAAGTGAGTGAATGATCTTACCCAACAACAGAAGTTTGATGTCTTTCGCTGCTTGTATTCCATCCTCTTTTAGATTTCTCTCGATCTGTTTGCTACGGGCCAAGGCGGCCCGCTCTTCTGCTGACATGGCACAGCCCATCTTGCTACACGTTGCTTTTACAAACGCCACCCCCGCACTTTTTTTTATTTTTCTTAAACACCTCCGTTCACTCTCCGGATTGCGGGACGGCCAAAAACGCCGCCACCACCACAAATATACAACACACAATCACTATAAAACACCCACAGGAAAACGGCGATTAACACATTCACACACAAATTGATTCACCCTTTCGACTCCTTCTTCTATTTAATTCTTTTTCCTTTATCCTGTATTCCTTATCTTCCTTTTTAGAATTTGTCGTGGATTTTTCCTCACCACACTCACCCTTGTTCCTCTCTCTCTCTTTCTCTCCTTCCCACTGTACCCCGTCTATTCTATATGGGCGCGCTTTACGCACGCACACACCTGACTACCGCCGCACACAGTGCCCCCTCAAATAGTCGTCCAACGCCGCCACCCTTACGCCGATTTCCTAACGACTTCTAATCTGAAACAGTAAGCACAATTTTCATCTGTAATTATTAGTGATGAATTTTTTTTACTTGTATGTAAGGTTGATTTAAAGAATTTCTTTATTTTCATAAGCAAATTACGAAAAAACCTCTACAGTAGAGATAACGGGCTATTAACAATTAATTTCTCCTCAATATTGTGCACACAGATGTTGGTATATGATCAAACAGTGAACATAAATATTAATAAATGCAGGAAGACAAAAGAATTTTTGGGCGAATACACGCACGGGTCTGTTAGGTTGGGTTACTACATGATTCAACAATGTGTCGGATATATACACATGAATAATTTCTCTGTTTGCGCATAAGTTTTTAAATTTCATATTCAGATATGAATGTGAAAAGAAAATAGAAGTGACTTCATGGTGAGTGAAAAACTATATTCATACAGGTATATAAATATATTTGTATAAAGATGCGGACGAAAATATACAAGCATAGATCAAAAATAAAAATTAGAGGAAAAAAGGAATGACAGGAGTCGATAAGAGACCATACAACATTTATATACACACATATTGAAAGAGACGAGGACGTGTTATTTTTAAACTCGAACCGCATCCGGTGATCGGATTAGAATTGTATTAGAACACTAATTCGTTATCTCCGGTAGTTTTGCTTTGAATTTTCCCTGTTATCAATCATTAACGGAAATATCTCAGCGTATATTGCAAGGAATCCTCGTATACCATGTCCAATTGAAACACGTCAATTCGTACATCTATTCGTCTGGATATTGGGGAATATCAATGAAGTGGAAAGGTTAGAGAAAAAAAATATTTTTAGTAATTTCATGACGTAGGTAGTATAACGGGGGTGTGTTTGAGGATCGCGACCGAATGGACGAAAAAAAACTTCTAACCGGTACAAGCTATGAAGGAAACTGATGCATTCAATGACTAGAGAAAACATTCAACGAAAATACTGATAATATAGAATATTAACTCTCTGAATATCAGGCAAATTCTGTTTTCGATGAATAATCATACAACCTCACATTATTAGATCCAAAAAAAAATGCCACAACTACAAATTATTTCTTTCAGAATCATCATCACCTCGGCATGCATCATATTATAACTGGAATCGATTTTCAATCTTTAACTTGGTTATAGACAAATCTATTTTTGAAAGATATAAGAAAATTACTCACGTGAAGGAAAAAGTCACTGAGGAATCGGTAACCTTCTGTTAGGTACCAGGGTAATCGTCTGTGATCCCGTAATGTGACATGCACTTGAGTCTTTGAATTGATGCTGCTGCGATGATGAAACTGAGAGAATAATATAGAGAGAAGGAGCGTATATAGGAGCAAGCGTCGAACAGCCCTTGTGTGCCTGAAGCTCGAATAGTAAACCTTGTGTCGAGAGCAGTGCTTATAGGCGGCGTGCTCCTCTGTCTTTCTGTTCTCTCACTCACACTCTCGGTCTCCCTATTCTTCTTCCTGCTTGCGAGACTTCATTCGTCCATTAATACAAAAATTAAATAATAGAAAACTTAGGTAGAGATCTTTTCACATGAATAAAGTAGATTTTATTATCTCGTGGGCACTTTTACTCCCGGAATTGTATCTAACTTCGTCTCCGGGTTTTCCCTTTTTCTTTTTCTCTCTTTCTCTTTTTATAGCTCTCTCCCTCTCTATTTGATCGATAATTCGGAGGAACCTCCGGACCGGCACAGCCCCGCGACGTCCCAGTCGGGCGAACTATCTCTGCGAGGGGGCGAATAAAAACCGAGTTGACGATATGGGCGGCGAAGAAAAGGGTCAGCAAGGGAGAGGAATACAACGCAAAAAATCTTGTGTAAATCCTCGCTTATTTATCTTCTCGTGAACTCGTCTTTGAATTCTCATTCAACAAATTGACAGAAGAGCGGAGGATGTGGTAAATCTGGAAAATTATTCACACGATCGAAGATCCAGGAGAGGAAGGGAGGAATGAAAGATAAACTAACGTCGCCAGAGTGTGTGTTGCCGATTATGACATAAAAAAGAATACATTCACTAATCGCTCAATATTCTCTCGTATGTTTTTTCTCCACATACCCTTTTTTTTCTTGCACACACAGATTCACATACGGACACACGAAATATCGTATACACTTTTACGTTGTTACTGGTACGAACCGTTCGACTTTTATATTATATTTCTTTGTGCTATTATTAATTCTGTTTCATTTGTCTGTTTTCGGGTCTACACAACTTATAGTTCTGTGTGGGTATCGTCTGTTTAGCCCGATTCAAATGTTCGCGAGTCGCGTTTATGGCCGAGATGATGAGAGAGTGAGAGAAGGACACACGTATAATTCACCGGTGGTGTCTTCTCTCATACACGTCTCTGACGTTAGTTGGATATATACGAGAGACAAACGGATACAAATCGACTCGTGAACTTTTGACAGTAGCGAGCTGGACGCGTACTGGAGAATTGTCGATGATAGCGACCTCTCGCCCCGCCCCATCTAGTGTGTAGCAAGAACGATGAAATACTACCACTAGAGTATCACTTGTATGAACGCTCCTGGTTCATTTGTAAATATATACGTGTTTGCTGGTGGTGGTTGCATCACTCAATTGTATGTGTGAATGTATGTTCCTCATCGTCGTAGTCGCCGACACTCCGTGGGGCATCGATCGATCCCCAGGACTCCCATATAGCTCAAGTGCATGTGGCCATGAGGAGATGATTCGTATTGAGATGCGAGAGCATATTAATTGGATGTTGACTCTCGAGTAGTGCGACATCTGTCTTCGTGAGGAGAGTGAATAAATACGCGGGGATTTTGAATGTATAACTGTATTGTCTTGTGGGATCGATGTTTACCATCCGATGCAGGAATTTTTTCAGTAAGGCGAATCTCTAATATTGAATTACCATCACATTCAGAGCATAAACTATCGAAGGATGATATGACTGCTTCAGTAAAAGTCTATGAAAGGCATGAAGACTATTCGTCAATTATTTAACTTGTTTGAATTCAGCTTTGTATACTGCAGATAATGGGTGATTATATTGGGCTCGTTGAGGTTAACTGTCCTAAGCAGTGCTGGCTCAATATATACCATATATAAATATATCTTCCAATATGTTATGGTTGGACATATTCATTTTATGCAATAGGATATGCTGAGATCTTAGCAAACTTTACTAAATCTGAACGGGTCCATTATTTATTCAAATTGTCTGAATGGCAGCACTTTACTTTTCCACGGGAAGCTGCATGCATATACATATACGTTTAACAGATTAGTCGGTAAGACAGTTAGTTTCCGATTTTAGCTCGACGCATGTTTGAATCAATGAAATGGGGCAAAGCGAATGAGAGCTCGGTATGTTTGTTTGCAGGAGTGTGCGCACATAACCTTTTTGTCGGCAATTGATTATAAATAACTGGGCTGTATTCGGGATGATGCTGGCGAAAATCAACACGCGATTTTGCATTAGAAAATTGCCAGTGGTAACATGTAGAAGATTAGAAAGTGCGATAGCAACGAATTCTCAATTAAGTGAGGAACCCACTGTTGTATATCCACCGATCGAAGATGCTTCGTTCAAAGCACGATTTCGAAGATACCGAGATGATTGGCATAACAAAGTTAAAGAAGTTGGGAGTGTTGAAGAAAAAATGATCAAAATTAATATGCCAAAATATTATGGATTCAAATCAATGATATATGAAGAGGGAAAAATTTTTTACAGCGAATTACCGCACGCACAATTTATCACACGTACACACGTCATCAAAGATCCTGGACTACCTTCGTACTACGATAACATTATCGAACCTGCTAAATTAGACAGTTTAGTAGAAAGAATGAAAAAACCTCTTGAAGATGGTATTTTATTTGAACTATCAGACTTCCAGTAAGTAAATTTTTATAACCATTTTAGATATTGAGAGTCATTAATTTTCGAAATTCGTCATAGTGATCTGCATTCTAATCCTGAATATCGATAATATAGGCGTAATTTCGAAAAAATACATGACCTCCAGGATATTCGAAGAGAAATTGACGACTCGACTAGCGAAATTGTGTGTAAGCAAGTCAACAGACTGATGATAGCGGGTTTAGCGAAGGAATATCCACATTTACTGGATGCAATAGCAGATATCGATGCGCGGATTGAAGCATTTTGGTTCACCGGCGGTATTTTTCCATCAAAGTATGCTAAAATTGGGATGCAACATCGATATTGGGACGAAGTATTGGATGAACCACTTGACAAGCCCATGCAATATCTTGGGAAGCCATTGTTACAGCTACGGCACCATTTATCATTGAGAGAAATTTTGCCACTGACCGAATGTGAAAATTCCGATCTGGAAGTACCAATATTCAGATATGATCCGCGAACACAAGGTCATGCCATGAAACGTCGTCCCGCCACGACTATTCCTGGATTTTGGCCAGGTGATTCATATAGATTTGGTTTGGTGTCCTTCCATAGACGTGGATACTTTTTTGACAGACCAATGAGCACAGATGATGAACCTGAGGCGTTGAAAACACATGCGATCCTTGCAAATTATGCATGGCTTTTAGGACAAGCAAGCCATCTAGGTAATCTAATTTACTTCAACATTACACTAACTGTTACAAGTATAAAAAATCAAGTTGTTGGCAGGATTCACAACGTTCAATGACATCACTTATCCGCTTGTCAATCAATCGATAATAACAAATGGACAATTCTGGTCATTCTGTGTATATCAGTTGAATACGACGCTGGTTAATGGTTGGCACAGTGAAACGAATCCCAAGCGAAACCTTTGCTGGATTACAGAGCCATTGAAGCTGTATGAAAAAATAGATGGTGGAAAACTGATTGGTTTCAATGAGGACGTATTGAAAAATCTAATTAAGTTTTATGTGAATACACCACAAAACAGAGATGGTATTGATTTGACCCCGTTCCTCAATAAAGAAACGCCTCGTGTTGCTTTCATCGAAGATGATGAAAAAAGACAGTGGCTCGAGAAGTTCTACAAACATTTAGTGTCTAATCGGCCTCGGCACAGGTAATGCACTATTTCATATGTGAGATTGATATTCATTTCAGATGAGAATATGAATTCAATTATTTTACTTTCTCTACCGCCAGATTGATGCCGGAAATGTATCACTGGGAAAAGATATATAAACATATGTTCAATACACGACCATTAGAGAAGAAGCGGTCTCCATGGGATTTCGGCAAGAATCCATATTTGCGACGATTGGATGATGTGCTACCCCCGTATGTGCCGAAAAAGTTCAGACTGAACAAACCCAAGAAATGCAAATTTGCGAATACTTATTATCCATAGATAATTTATTCATCGCCGTAAGTGTAAATACATTGATTTTTCGATAATAACAAAGTCTTCAATAAACGTCACCTCTTTAACACGAATTGCTCATCATGCGAAGACTATTGATGAATCCATTCTTCATTTACCTCTGATAAATGATGGTCTCAAATGAACGTCCTGGAACAATTACATTAATGTTGCCTTGGTCTGGATCGGTGATGGAAACACGAATGTCTTTCTCTTGTCTAGAATTGGAGATAGAGTTGATTGTTATATCAATTGGATTTGGAACAAATGAGCGGTAATGAAATTCTTTCTAAATGCATACTTGTTCAATAACACGACTACGATGTTATTTTCTGGCGTTAGAAACGCTGCAGATCGTATCCGATTACTATTAGTCAAGTCAATTCTGACAGATCCACGGGGAACGAACTTACTGACGTGTGCAATTGCATAATACATTGGTTGTTTGAAAAACTCGTCAGTTTCAGGATTGACGATAATAGGAGAGTCGACGAAGTTATTTATCCAATTCGGGCCGCCCTGCTTATCGAGAGCAATATTCCAATCAACCCACCCAACTACCCAATGATTCAAATCCTGAAAATAAACTTTGAAGCTATATCTCAGAATGATCTGGAGTTTTTGTGATAACATACCTCAAGAATATGGGACAAATATCGTTCGCCACGATCCCACAATCCTAACTGAACAGGTGGTTTGTCCCATGGTTGGCTTCCAGCGCAAGCCTCGGTCATAATTATATATTTATCGGGATGCCTCGCGAGAGTTTTATCGAACAGCGTGGGTGGTGTTATAAAATCAGCATACCAATGAACAGCAATGCCAGCGAAGTATTTGCCGACTTCTGGATTAGCTTCATACATATCATCAATGTACCAAGGTAAATAAATTCTTTGATCATCTAATGCCCATATGACTGTTTGATTCGATGCCGAATTTGCTATGGTTGGTGCAAAGTTATCAACTATGAATGCTGTTACTGTTGAGGGCGTCCAACCCATATCATTCAGCGGCATCATTGGTATGAAAACGTCCGCTGGTTCGTTCCCAGTTGAAATAGCCCATATGGGTAGTCCTGCGTTTTGATAAGCTTCCAAAAATTTGACCAAATATTCAGCATACAATGGATAAAAACGCTTTTGCAAAAAACCCATATAACCCCGGTAATCATGATTTGTCTTCATCCATGGTGGGGCCGTCCATGCAGCTGATAGAAATTTTGTTTCTGGATTCAATTCCAAAGCTTTTTGCAGATATGGAATTTTATAGACGAAATCCTCCATTGCGAGAGAAAAATTTGTTAATTGTGTATCGCCTGGTGAATCAGCAAGGGTATATGGTCTAGTTGAGAAATCTGTACCACCGACTGGTATACGGCCAAGATTGTAGCGACTACCACTCTTTCCATAATATGATCTGAAAATATTATAGGACGCTCATGTCGACTTGGCACAGTGTCTATTAGGATACATATCTATGCACACTTACTCCAATAGTTTCTGCTGGGTTTGGTCACTGAGAGTTTTGATATTTATACCGGCCGAATCCGTGAATGCACCGCCGAAACCCTCTATAGTTTGATAAGTTTCGAGAGGATTCAATACTAGATTAATATTACTCGCAGGATGTGTTTGCGGTTCAAAACTGCCAGTATTCGTTTCGAGTCTCCGACCATTGAGGCTGGATGTATATGTTTGATATGATCCTCCATCAGGTATATAAACGTCGACGGAGTCACAATAGGTTGAATTGCATACGCATACTACACTATTATGATTGAACATGCGTGGTATGCAATTCTGTGCTGAGGCTATGGAGAAAAAAAACGTGCCATAAGTTACACGCATAAAAGATGAGAATAACAGATAATCACTAATGACAATGTTAGAAGATTTGGTACTTACTGACAATGACCAACACGGAAACAATTATAATAACCTTCATGTTTGACCCTTTATGAATGACTTACGCGGAATGAGTTTTACTTCAAAGTGCACGAAGAAAATTATTTCACAATTTGTATATCTACATGAATGTTCTTGCGATATGTTATCTTTGTTCTTCATAAAATATGCTGTTGATAATGATTAATATATTATTATTAACATTCAAAATTTTTGTACGATGGAATCTACACTCGTAAGTGACTGAACGTTCTGTCGTTTTTTTCTAACTATAGTCTCTCTAGCATCAACACAATATAAAGTGTGATATATGTCACATTACGTGATGTTCTGTTCAGACGGTGCTCGGAGACTCGTACACATTAAGAAAAGAATGAACATAGACTGACCACTGAAGTAAATTTATGGCAACTTCTCTCCATACAAGACATCCCCACAGATGATACTGTACTTATCTTGTATCAATATTGAATCTCAATGTTGATCATTGGAATCTACAGCCTCAGCAAGCATTCGTATACCTATAAATGTACATCATAAATGACTCACGCTCTGGTTCTTGAATTTCTTTGAGTTATATCTACACAATTAATAACTCATTATGATATACTGATCGAGTGAGTAATTGAGAATTGTATATTAGATCTTGTAGAGTGTCAGAATTGCCCTTCGGATGTATTGTAATGTTTGGGTAACGCACAAATGCAGATGCACAGAACTAATATGAATTATTCCTTATCTTACACGATGCATCTTATTATGAAGGTCCATCAACATAGAAATTTTCCACAGCTGTTTCAGTTGTGACATTCAAATCTCGGTCTTCAGTACAATATTGAATAAGAAGTATAGATTCATATTTGAGCGCACATGTGATTACTTATTTTATTCTCTAGTGTTTGAAATTTATGATTTGGACAAGAAATTTATCCTTCGGGTCGATTGAAAAGGTTCATTTGAGTGTGACGGGCATAACCGATCTCATTCAAAGTGTTGCAAAATCTCTCACTCTTATAAATTAATGGTTATGTGTAGAGTTTTCTATTCATCATGTCCTATGTCCTATGGCACCCGTCCAAGATTCTGTTTTGATAAGCATGACTCAAGGTTAATAATTTTTATTTTTATGATCACTATCCTCCATGGGATCAGGAGGTCCAACCTGAATTGTAAGGAGAGTATTGTCGGTATAGCATTTCTTGTAGATAAGTACATTTACCAATATATTAGCATGAATTATACTTTTAAATTTACTGATAATTTGATGTTCAACATATCATTGTACCTCACCAATACTCGTGCCAACTCACAATCATGGAAGTGTCTGATTACATGACGTTAGCGTTCACCGAAAAAATATTGACGTACTTCCCGGTGCGACGTGTGAAATGTATATTCAGCTCGTTACTTATTTATTGATAGTAATCATTCGAGTGAATATTGAACGAATCTCATATTTGCATTGTATACAAGATAATTATGAAGTATGCAAAGTCAGTATTTGCTCGAAAAGAGTTACTTATGTTTATACTTCTTCTGGGAATAATACATTTTCGGAAATCAATTTTTTGTAGTTTGTTAAAGCTATGGAAGAATATGAGAGTTAAAAAAAAATGTTCTGAACTAGAACGAATTATGTTTGTGAAAGAGAATAAAAGCATTTCCGCACCTCAAAATTGAATGGAAAATATGCGCGTGTGCTATATTAACGGAATGTTACTGTGGTACTTCATCGGTGGAACAGTGCGAGGTTGAGTGCGCTGATGTGGCCAGTAACATTGAAATTTCTCGCTTTCATCGTTCTCATCCTCATTTTCCATATTTATAAATTTCAAGATCCTTCATACGAATGCCTATGGATTATTGATTGATCAATTTTCGTCCATTCACTCTCTTCTTCTTTCTCTGTGAGTTATCCCGTGATGATGACTGATATCGTATACTCCAAACTATTTGTCATTTCTTGATTTCTCCCCTATCTACGGCCCCCGAACTTATCTTCCGTCTTTCCCTTCCTTGCACTATTTTTCTGTTCAAAATATAACAGCACATTATGGAACGGTGATGATGATTCACTATTTATCAGAAACATTTTCGCCCCATTCCCAAATGTTTTATACGGTGACATGATATTTATATTAATGTAGACAATCTTTACGGTAAATACTGAACACCCCTGCCACAGGGGTGGGCTGAGTTGTGATTCTCAGCATCAGTAACTGTATTTCCGTCGAACCAAAATTTATTAGATATTCGAAATGGTTTATTCAAGTGTTCCGTACATTCAATCTCATCATTTTATCATTTCCGTAATGGAAATTTGATTGGAAATCTCACGCCGACTACGACGACGTTTTATATTGAAAATTCATTGTTTAATCCTGCGATGCAATTCAGATCATTATAAATAAAATAGAAAAAGAGAAATGGGCATGCGGACGTTCATATTTGGTACATGCCTCATCCGGCGTTGGGTGAAGAAAATGCGCGCTTGAAATCAGAAACACGTACCGTTATATACAATGAGCTTGAACAGGCGAGAGAGGAGACGAGACCCAGCGGCACGGTAAAACTACATTGCGGGCAATGTTGCATTGCGGTACAAGCCAACAGCCGGTGTGTTGTGTCAGCCGGAAGAAAAAGAGAGGAAGAAGAGAAGGAGTAGAGCAGCGTAGTGGAGAATATGTTGTGAGTGAACTGGGATTGTGGTGCTGAATGTCCGGGTGTACGTGTATAAGTACCCATGTGTCAGTGTAGCATTTTCGTTCATCCATATTCTTATATTCACCCAAATATACATTTCATCCTCTCTTTTTTCCACTCCTCGTTTTTGTCTCACATCGTCGTCTAGCCCAGTGCTGCCTGGTGATTGCGCAGCACCACCAGCGTATATTATGTATCTCTTCAAAACTTTTTCCATTTCACTCGCAAAATGATGTTGTATTTAGAAGAAACAAACGTATGCAGTGTTTCTAAGTTATCGTATAACTTCATTTGTATAAACATGAGGATAAAGTGCATATTGAATGCATGGAGCGAAAAGGAGGCGCAACTAGGGTGAACATTGAGTATGACCGCATGAACCATATGAAAATATAGCGAGTTTCACAATTGTTATTTTCACGATTCTTTTAATATGAAAAATTGAATGATGAGAATTTTGTGAATGAAGAAAAATTGTGCCTGATGAGTTCTACTGAAGATAAAAATATTGTGAGATGAAAAAATGCTCCTTCGTATGAACAAATTACAGTTCCTCCGTCTAAGTATATCAATATAGTGAAGATAGACTTTATACGTGTTAGGAAGAATAAGTTGTGGAACGCGTCATATTCAATTTCCTTGAAGAACGGAATCCTGCTGTGCACGTTCGTTGTAAAGAATCAGCAAGTGCATGGCTGGCTGCCGTTGAGGATCTACATGAAAACCTTTTATTATAGATATCTTCTACTTTTTTTCATCTCCCCCATTGTGACATACACCCGTATGTGAAAATGTAAGGGAAGGTACAGCAATGAAATGGGAGAATTCATCATTTACAATTTTGCTGGAAGATATTTTGTATAATGAAAGAAAAATATATGGACATGTTTCTAAGCATTTGCACAATTATTCCAAGATTGGGATCCGTAAAAATTTGTGGAACAATCTGGGAATAATTGGACTATTCAACAAAAGTCAAATGTAAATTTTCGTTAGGACATCTAATATGCAATATACAGATTTACTCAACCCAATCTAAGAAAAAGGGGATGTGTTTGAAAAAGTGAGTGTGAAGTAGAAAACTACGATAAAAAATTAAATTTTCTTATCAGCCTCTTCCTACATACCAACTTATATATTACCAACAATAAAGAGAGATAAAAATAATAATTTATGTTCCCTCTTTGGTCTTCGATATTTATCATGTGGCCCACACGAGAGCCCTCTCACTTACCCTCTTCAGTTGGATCTACGCACCCCAACAATTTATACATCGTCGAAACTCGCACGTCACTCGACACCAATTGAACTTCGCCCTTCTCCCACTTTACCATCATTATATTCCTTCATGTCATTTATATCCGCGAAAATATTCGAGAAAATATTTGCGATGGGGATTTCTATATATAGAATGAATATTTTACCTTGAATCAACTATTCTTACGCACTCAAACTCCCCTTCTATTCAAGTCAGCAATACATTACCGATCCAATTTATTTCCAATAGAAAATGGATATAAATTATGCCACTATCATTCAATAAATGTTGCTTCAAAACTGGGGAAAATTATCATTGCATATGTTTGTAGACAGATATAAAATATTCTTTGAAGTTAAAACTAAAATGCGAACATCACTTGAATTGCGGTCACATTCAACGTGTACGCCGATCACACGATGTACGGTGACACGTCAAACTCCACTGCTAGTATGTGACAAATAGGTTCGTGTAATTAGAAATAGGCGTGCGCAACTACATGGGTTCCAAACGGTTACCTATATGTAACGTGTAAGTAATGGTGCACACTGGCAAATAATATTAAATGCCATTCATCAAATACTGGAATACGAATGCTGAATTTTCCTGCACGCAAATGTTATTGAAATTTTTTAGTATTCACCGATTCTATTCATGTTTCGCATCCGGCTATTCATTGCTGGAATCATGTTCGAGTTTCGCCAATTGGAACGCGATTGAAAGGATATCGAGGGAATAATTGAAAAATGATGAGTGATTTTTAGTTGACATAATGTGTAATGGTGCGGGGAGGAACGAGTATTGCATCGAACATGAACGGTGGAAGGGGAAACAAACAGGCACAAGAGAAAAGATAGAAAATGTGGCGAAGAAGTTGCAGATACACTCGCATATGCTTTGAAATCCACTCGCTGTTACACTGCGAATTTTCTGAGCAACATGAAATTCACTTTTTCTTTATCATTTCGTCTCCTGGATAGTGATAGTTCCATAGTGAACAGTGCATAAAGTAGGGGTGTATAGCACACGATAATGGTAAAGTAGAGGACAGGATGAAAATTAAATTTGTATAATTATGCGGCACGGCGCTTGGGAATTCTCTATATTAATTGTGAACAAGTTTTTCCTCTGTACAAACTAACTTCCTTTTCTTTGTTAATTTGTCCAGGAAATATTCTTGATCATAAAATTATGATAGTGACTTTATGTGATGGTAGGAATACTTAAAAATGAGAATATAATGAAAGTGCACTTCCATTAATTTGACAACGTTTGTTGTGATATCATAACATTAATGTTTTGTATCGAGAAGTGCATATTGATCCATCATGCAACTATGAATTTTCCTACCGTTTGTACTGGAATTGAGGAATATAGAATTGATTTGATAAAAATGGTGATTAAGAAACATATTATATA